>CM073733.1:49465605-49663271 GCA_037113605.1 Calophaca sinica | reverse complement strand
TGCACGATTAAACATAAACGAAGCAATCAACTGATTAAGTATTAACAGCAGAGTTCATCATTTTGAGTTTGTTGTCTGGAATGCCAATTAACCGCAGATCGGCTAACTTCCAAAATAGTGATTCTCTTTTCTTCAAGCGATTACGCCAAGGAAGGAACTCTGTTCCTTAGCTATGGGTCCCTTAACTCACTCCAGAAAAGTTTAAGTCGATGAACTAAGATAAAAATTGGGACATAAAGGTAAACATAAATGCGACTGAATAAAAGCTTGAGCGAAAGATAAGTTGTTTGATTGATTGTGTGTTTAAACATGTATACAACTTGGGTATTTATAATAACAGCTAAGAACTACCCCTATCGGCCACGTTTGGTTGGCTAACAACGATATATTCCCAGTTGGTGGTTACTCTACCGAAAGTGGTGTCATGCTCCACTAACCACGATCCTAAAAACTAGGCGCACTAGTACATTATGGCAGCGCCACTTCAACCAACGGTCCTCTCCAAGTAAACCTTTCCTCAGATTTCTTCGCCCAGCTCCTAAAATTATGGAGAACAATTTTGACCAGTTTTACCTTAGATATTTAATTAATTCAAAATTGTTTCCACGTCATTCGGCTCGTGGAGCAAGAATCTGATCCAATATATGACTTCATGCTAACCCAATGGACCCGGATATCTTCCTTGAAGCCCAGTAAACCCAAGGCCCATTTTTCACTTCTGATTTCCTGCCTGCGGCTCTGTCAGCTGCAAGATCGACTATCATGCAGCTCGGCTGACACCCAATCGGCTATTTGATCCATTCGGCTATGGCTGGCTTTGGCTAATTCTAAGGAATATTTTTAGGTGTAAACACATGCCCCTACTGTCTTTAGCTTCAGAACTTTAAATTTAGGCTGAAGCGGCGTAATGATTCAAGTCAAATCACTCCTTTTCATCCTAAATGCAAGGTAATCCATTTGCAACAAACTTTTAAACAAAGGCAACGATTCGCTTATCATCCATCCGATTTAAGCGCCTTCAAATCCCACTATCAGTGATTCTTCCATCTCTTTAAATACTCACTAGCCGAATTACCTCTCACGTTTACTACCAGCCCTAAATCCTGTAGCTTTCACCATCCTCCAACTTTCGTCTTTCACCTACAAACTAGGCCCACCATGTCTTCTGCTTCTGATTCTCGAAACCAATCCTACGCACACGATAGCGAACAGTCTTCTTCCTCCTCTGTGAACCTTGACCGCTCCCTTAGCCCCCCTAAGGCACCTGGTTCTGGCCTTCAATCTCCCAAGTTCAAGATTCAAGACTCTCTTTCCTTGGCTCCTTCCACTTTAGATATGGGTGAAGGAGCGATCTTTCTGAATGAGTACATGGCCCCTTCTCTCTACGCATTACCAATCTCCTGTGATTGGTTCACCACGAAGTCCAAACCCACTGACCTTCGTTCATGGCCTCGTTCGTCTCAACCCTACCTTGATTGGGTGGATCGGCTGAAGGCTGCCAAATCTGATAAATGGAAACAGTGGGGTCTCTACGACATGATTATGCTGTCGACTCAAGATATTCCCCTTAACCTGGAGTTGCTTTATGGCTTCTTCGTCTATTGGAGTATTGCTACCAACACCTTTACTTTTCCATGGGGCATGGTTTCCCCTACTCTCCTGGATGTGGCGGCTATTTTGGGGCTTCCGATCACAGGCGATGATGTCCTCTCTCACTATTCCTTCCAAATTCCAGAACTGGGATTCCACTTCTCAAAACACACTTCCGGGTATTCTAATTTCCTTGCCAATAATGCCAAGTCCAGAGGATTTGTGTCAGATGCTAAACACAACGCATTTCTTCTGTACTGGTTCAGCAAGTACTTTATCTGCTCCAGCTCTATTGCCGTGGTTCAAGAGTTACAGCTTTATGTGGCCCTTGTCAACTTCTCCTGGGGAACCCTTTTCCTTTCATACCTCTATCGCTGCCTGTTTACCATTATGGATCGGCTGTAAAGAGGCGAAGACATTAAGAACGTTCAGGGACCACTCTGGTTCTTGCAACTCTGGATAGTGCTCTACTTTCCAGAGTTCATCGACTCACGTTTCAACCCTAGCGTTCTACCTCCGGGTGCAAGCGCTTTGGGTACCCACTTGGTACTCACTCCCTGTGAGCCCTCTTATGCTTTCACCGTAGCCACCAAACTCTTCAGTCTAACCCGAATAGCCACTGACTGGCATCCTGTCTTGGAGAAAGGTATTGGGCCTTTCTGGATTTTCTCTACAAATGAACCTCTCCCAGTCGAACAACAAAACCAATTAGAGCTCAACTAGAGCTCAGTCTTGACTTATCGTGACTTGCTCTGTGGCCTCAAACCCACCTCATGAAATAACAAGTGTTCGGTTGAATTCTACTCCCCCAACTGCGTAGCGAGGCAGTTTGGGTTGTTCTGAAAGATATACCGGCGTCTGACTCTATGGTAGGGAGCCTGGGTCGGCTGCCCTTTGGTGCCAATGATGTAATGGAGGTGGTCTCTACCAACTTCAAAAGAACTCAGGCTTTCCGTTTCATCCCTTTCACTCCATTGTCTGGTGAAACTTCCGCTTTCGCCAATTGGTGGCCATCAGTGAAGGGTGATCGCTTCCGATCAATTTGGGACGGCTTATGCAACCCGATTAGTACTCACTGATGTAGACGAAGCAATGAGGCCACCGACCCAACCAAAAAACACTCCCGTTAAAACCAAGCCTCAGGTACAAGCTCAAATCCAGAAACAGACTTCCACCAGGATGAGAACCTCGGTATTCCAACCAAGTAAGTGCCTTTACATTCGGCTCTTTGCGGTTTTTGCTTTTTAATTCAACGTAGTCTCTTACTTTTCTTGTCTTATGGCAGCCACCACCACTACTCTGTAATTTATTGTCGTTGAAGACGACCCTGTTAATCCTCCCTCCAAGAAAAGAACAAGGGCCCCTGGCGTTGTAATAGAATAACCTGCCCAGGTTCAGACCAAGCCCAAAGAAAAAGCACATTCAGCTAGTAAAGAAAAACGGCCGAAGGTGAAGGTAAATATCTTATCCTTATCCCCCTTTTCTTAATATTCTTTGTTAGCCTGAACCTAACCACCTTGTTTTCAGAAACCACGTGTGGAAATTCCCTTTCCGTATGTCCAAGAATTTCTATCAAGGCGCTTAGCTCTCAATTTCCCCAATGGTACAAATTGATTTCTTATTCCTTTCAACATATATTGTTTGCTTACTCAATCGGCTAACCATCATCCTCATCACAGGATCCCCACTCACAACCCGAAGAGGCCATCTATGAGGCTCCTCGGTGCCTTCGCCTCCCACGGCTCCTACGGTGGCTATCTCGTAAGAAGAATTGACAAAGTATTTTACCTCTGGCCGACCTCTACTCAATGGCTTCCTCTCCCATCTCCAACCACTTGAAGAGAGTCAATGCCGCATTGATGGGGAAATACCAACCAACAGGGAACAAAGTTGCTACTTTAAGAACTTCTTTGTTCAAACTAGCCAATTCTACTGATATCCCCGCAGCCTAGCCAAGAGGTGTACAACACTTTGACCCTCCAATCGAGCGCTTTATCTCACCAATCTGGCGTTCCTGGAAGTTCATGACATGACGCCTCATGACCTCCAAAGATTGAGGGACTTCCAGCGCAAAAACTCATTTCCAAACCTCCTTCATGACCTTGGAGAAGGACCGCCAGAAACTCTAACTCCAACTTAAGGACACGGATGAAAGGTGATCCGCTTTGTCGGTGAATTAGAGAGGTTAAGAAGGAAATAGCAGAGTTGACCTCAATCGATCGCCTTAATCGAGAAACTCCGTTCTAACTCTCAAAGAACGTTATGGTCTCTTCAAGCAATCTTCCTCTTTAGACTGTGACTTAACAGTATTAGGCGCTCAGAGGACGTGCCTAGAAAAAGATCTTGAAACTAGCAGCGCTGGGTTAGCTGAGGCCACTCAAGCCTGGAACTCCTTTAAGCATCAGCTGGATGAGATTAAGAGACAGGAAGCTGTTGTGGCAGCCGACCCTCCAACCACCCAACAAGGCGATTCTGAAGGTGCTACTGTCCCCCCAGTGGAGGCATTAGTTGACGCACCAGCACCTGAGCCCACCCTAGATGTAACTGCAGCTTCGGCTACGACTGATGCTCCTGCATCGTCAGCCGATCCAGGTCCTGCCCCAATTGAAGAAAAATCAAGTGATGATCCTGAGGCTGCAGCTTCCTAGCTTTTATATCTTGGGCTAAAATTTTGTAATTTTGGCTAAGTGGCCAGCCTGTGGTCACAAAAAACAATTGCACTTTTATGTTAATGCAACTACTTTTAATTCTCCAGTATGCCTTCCCACATAGTGGAATAGTATCTCTTATGATGTTTTCCATTGATGCTTCTATTTAGTTCTTCGCCTTGCATGTTAACTAGCCGATAAGCACCACCATGATAAGCTTTGCTAACAACAAATGGTCCTTCCCAATTTGGTGACCATTTCCCAAACTTGGGATCCTTGATCCCAATAGGTAGTATGGTTTTCCAAACGAGGTCTCCTTCAACAAACCTTTTTGGCTTCACATGTTTGTTATAAGCCCTAGCCATTTTTTGCTTGCTATGCTCAATTTGGTCTAAAGCCATGAGTCGATCTTCGTTAACCGAATCTAACTCCATTAACATGGCCTGTTGATATTCATCCAGACTTAGCAGGTTTTGCTTTGCTACCCTTAATGAAGTCACATTTATCTCTAAGGGTAACACTGCATCTTGACCATATGTCAGCCGATACGGGGTAAAACCAGTTGCACTGCACTTGGAATTCCTCACGGCCCATAATGCCTCATTCAGTGTTTCATGCCACTTCCTTGGCTTGTCCTCAATGTTCTTCCTGATTATATCAATAAGAACTTTGTTGGTTGCCTCTGCTTGCCCATTGGCTTGAGCATAATAAGGGGATGAGTGAATTAACTTAATCCCAAATTGTTGCGCGAAGGCCATCACTTTCTCCCCAGTGAACATAGTACCTTGATCTGTGGTGATGGTTTCAGGTATTCCAAATCTATAGATAATTTGGCATTGTATGAACCTAATCACCTCATCCTAAGTCACATTCACCATTGGCTGGGCCTCTACCCATTTGGTAAAGTAGTCAGTCGCAACTATGATAAACGCATGCCTCTTGGACGAAGGTGGATAGATTTTGCCTATTAAATCCATGGCCCATCCCCTGAATGGCCAAGGCTTTATCACTGGGTGGAGGTTTTCGGCTGGAACCATTTGAATTGGACCATGCAGCTGACACGCCTCACATCCCTTGGCATATTGATAACAATCAGCTGTAATGGTAGGCCAATAATATCCATGTATGTATATTAGCCATTTCATTGTGGGCCCAGCCCTGTGAGATCCACAGATTCCTTCATGTACTTCTCCCATGACCTTCATGGACTCTTCTTTGTCAATACACTTAAGTAATACCCCGTTGATGGTTCACCTGTAGACTTCATTGTCTACCAATACGTATTTAAGTGCCTTCTGCTTAAGCTTGAAATCGATCGCTTGAAGGATCTTTAAGATAGTCGATTAACTCTTGTTTCCGTGAGTCGATCGTTCCTATAGGTGCACACTCCCGCATTGGGTATTCTTCTGCTTTACTTCGACTATCATGTCTTTGTACCCTGAAGCTTATTGAGCCAAATCATTAGCCTCTTCATTCTCTTCCCTAGGAATGTGATGTACTACTGCATCAGCAAACAAGCGCAATAGCCTCCTAGCCGTTTCATAGCACTCTTTCAAGTTAGGGTTATTACATCTATATTCCCAGCTTAATTGCTTTATCACCATTGTGACTCTCCCATGACTTGAACATAATTAGCTTTCATGGTGCCGGGATCTTAAGCCCCAAAATCGAGCTTCAGATTCGCTCGATTATTAGAATTCCCAAGATCCACCGACACATGAATTTCCAACTTTTCCCTGCCGGTCCGTAATGGTGATGCCAAGACCTACCCTCTTTATGCGTTCTTGACCGAGTCAAACGTCAAAGACCTAAGGTTTCAAGTTAATACACTAACGTGTTCGGCTTAACGGTCATTGACTTCAACACAAGGGTGTTGAGCCAAGAAATCGCACATCGCTCGACCTTTCATTGCTCTCAATGGAATGTATTTCAACGCAAAAGCATTTAACTTAATGGCCCACTTCATTAGTCGACCCTGTAAGACAGGCCTATTAAGTAAATACCTAATAATATCAATTTTGCACAAAACCAATACTTCCTTAGGCAACAAATAATATTCAAGTTTTGTACAAGCATAGAACAACGATAAACATAATTTCTCAATAGGGGTATATCTGGTTTCGGCATCATTCAAGATGCGGCTGAGATAGTATACAGCTCTTTCAGTCCCATCATTAGCATCTTGCGCGAGCAGGCAGCCGATTGACTCTTCTTCTGCAGCTATATACAATTTGAGTGGCCTTTCTGACACCGGAGGTGTTAGCACAGGTGGTCTGGCCAACCCTTGCTTAATTTGATCAAAGGCCTGTTGTTGCTCTTTCCCCCATACCATATCCTCCGTATCCTTTAATTTCAGCAAAGGGGGAAAAGCCTTCATTTTCCCAGCCGAATTAGCTATGAACCTCCTTAGGAAATTGATCTTGCTAATCAAACTTTGCAGTTCCTTCTTGTTCCTAGGAGGTCTGGCCTCCAGGATAGCTTTCACCATGTTCTTGTCTACTTCTACTCCTTGATGGTGGACCAAAAATCCTAGGAAATTTCCAGCTGCCACTCCAAAAGTACATTTGGCAGGATTCATTTTCAGCCCATGGGCTCGCATCCTCTTTAGGGCCTGCTCTAGATCTACTAGGTGGATTTCAAAACCCTCAGACTTGACAACCACGTCATCTATGTACACTTCCATGGTCTTGCCGATCAAGTCATGAAAAATGGAGTTCATGGCCCTTTGATAAGTGGCTCCTGCGTTCTTGAGCCCAAAAGGCATGACCACCCATTCATAGATCCCCAATGCTCCTGGACACCTCAAGGCTGTCTTGTGAGTATCTTCTTTCGCTAGAAAGATATGGTTATACCCTGAGTATCCATCCATAAAGGTGAGAATACCATGTGTGGCTGCCGCATCGACTAACATGTCAGCCGCAGGCATAGCGTACTCATCCTTTGGAGTGGCCAAGTTCAAGTTTCTGTAGTCAATGCATACTCTTATCTGGCCATTCTTCTTGATGACAGGGACTATATTAGATAGCCATTCAACATACTTGGCTGTTCTTATAAAGCCTGCCTTCAGTAGTCTTTCAATTTCAGCTTTAATTTGAGGCATCAGCTGGGGATTGAACTTGCGAGGCGCCTGCTTGAAAGGTTTGTATCCTGCTTTGATAGGCAACCTGTGTTCCACCAATTTCCTCGCCAAACCAGGCATTTCGAAGTAATTCCAGGCAAAGCAATCTTAGTACCGCTGGATTAATTCGACTATCTTACCCCGTTTGTCTTCCTCAAGCAACCCACTCACCTTCACGATTCTGGGTTGTTCTGGCGTACCCAAATTAATCTCAATTAAAGGATCCTCTACCTCAAAAGCAGGAGCCGTCTTGTGAAGAGGGGAGTCCAATTCCATAGGCTCAGCTGCACACGCCTTATCAAGGTCAGCTGCCGCACCTTCCTCCTTGGAGAATAGGACCTCCTCTTCCTCTTCAGTATCATAGTCTTCCATCATGGCATCCATCACTTTGGACTCGGCCTTAAAGATTTCTAGCTGACCCAAAAGGTCTTCGAGTACCTGTGGTGCCCTATTCATTAGTCACCTGCGCATTAGGCCGTAGCTCGGCCTGAGATCTTAGCTTGAATCCCTCATTAGTAAGGTTGCATGCTTTCCAGGCGCCTTCTTCATAATCCTCTGGGATGGCAATAGGACCTAGGTGTGGAGAATAGAATAAGGCTTCTAGCATCTTTACTTCAGCCGAAAAAGGATTCTTGTCTGCTTCGACTGTCTCAACATTGTCTCCAACCCAAAACATAAGCTTCTGATGAAGTGTGGAAGGGACACACTGACTTGTATGAATCCAATCCCTTCCCAGGATTACGCTATAGGGGGGTTTGCCATCAACCACAAAGAAAGCTGCTTTGATGGTTTTGGGGCCTACCGTGACTTCGACTATCAAGACTCCAAGTGCTCTGGAAGGTTCCCCCAGGAAATTGGACATTTTCATGTTGGTAGGGACTAGGTCCTCAAGACTTTTTCCAAGTTTCCTCATGGTCGTCACAGGCATGACATTTAGCACAGCCCCTCCGTCCACGAAGACTCTTCCAAAGATCTTCCCGTTGATATAGGCCTTGATATAAAGGGGCTTCAGATGTTTCACCATTTCTTCTGTAGGTTTCTCAAACACTACCTTGGTAACCTCATCAGCCGGTGTATCGGCTAACGTGGCCCATTCTGTCTCCTCAGCAAACACGTCTCCCTCCAAACCTCCTGGTTGTGAGTTGTTTGCCCAAAACTCTTCTGGGAATAAGCTAATAGCCTCTATCTCAGCCAGTAGGCCATCAGCTTCTTCATTGAACAGGAGATCCAACAAGGAATCTTCCATGATATCGTCCTGCTCCCAATACCTCTCTGGGATCACTGAACCTTCTATAGTGATTGCCTCTTCGCCTATGTCGACTGAGGCGATAAGACCCTCTGCTTCAGGAACAGGTTCCTGTTCAGTAATCGGCTCTATACTTTCGGGCACTTCCTCTTTCCCAGCTTCCTCAGCCTCCAGCTTTGGGAAAGCCTTATCCAGTGCTTCATTCACAGTTTCTAAGGGGATCTCGCTCTTTTCACTGTTCTTTACATCGGCTATCATCTGCAGAATTTGTTTCATCTTCTGGACAGACCTCATTCTCTGCATCCTTTTCTTTTGGGTTCTTGATAGCACGGCTGGTACTGCCTTTTTGTCTTTGGCATACTTATTCAAGAACCAGTGCCCTTCTTTGACGTTAGTCAGGGGTTTTAACATTCTCTGAGTCCTCAACTTCTCATCATTCCTTATTGTTATCTTCAAGGAAGACATGCCCCCTTCTACCGTGAACTCGGCTACCCTTCTTTTATCCTTGGGAACAGGTTCCTCATCCATCTTAGGCAAAGATAGCCTACCACTTCCTCTGAGGGTTAGCCGATCTTGTCCCCCAGTTTTAGCAATGGGTGCCTTACTCTTCTCCTTGTCAGGCTTCCCTGTTAGGGCCTGGCCATGTGTAATGTATTATTTTATTAATTCCTGGGTGAACCTACCTGGTTTAGGTGGCTTGCCCCCTGCCTATGTCTTACCTATGGTTGGGGTTTTCCCAATCTGTCAAAGACAGAAACCCTGGCAACCTGAGGTTTCAGTCGATCAATATGGGTTGAATCGGCTGATCCCTTTTTTGGCCTCCAGACTTGTTGTACAGATATCCTGTGCTTGTGGATGGGTCCTTCGTCATCGAATCCTGAGAATGAGACCATGCTTATCCCAAGGGCAGGGAATGGATCAGTATCCACTATCATTTCAGCGATTCCTTTGTCCGCAAGCTTGAACCTCCCCTCTTTTATCCCCTTCTGAATGGCCTTCCTGAAAACCATGCAATTTAGAGTCGCATGATTATAAGAGTTGTGCCACTTGCAGTATTTCTTATCTTTTAACTCCTCGGCGGTGGGATCTTGTGCCCATCCAATGACCCAACCGCTTATCCTTAAGCAAGTAGTCAAAGATGCAGTCCGCTTGGAGATATCAAAGGAGTATTCTGTCTTGCCGTCTCTGAACTTGGCTCTTTTCCTTTGGCGACTCTTAGGGCGAGGCGGTATAACCTTTACCCTTTACTATTTGGTGGCATGATGTCCGCCAGTGGAATCGGTGAATCATCATCTGAGTCTTCAGCTTCTACAATGGACACCAACCGAGGACCTCTCCTCATCTTGGCTCGCCTCTTTTCTTTCTCTGGATAAACCGCCACGCGTATAGCCCTTGAGACCAAGCGGTTTAGGTCGGTGCAAGCTTGGCCTACTAGTTTTCCTTGAGTTGAGGATGCATCTCGCTAATGGCCATGGCTGCGTATTGTCTCGGGAATTGCATCGAACATTTCCCACCATTTTCTGAACCTTTCCACAAAATCAGCTGATTCATCTACCTGTTGTCTCAGGTTCATGAGGTCACCGCATGATGACTTGGGTTGGGGCCGTAGAATCTGTCATGAAAGCACCTCTCCATATCGACCATGTTTGTATGGAATTAGGTGGTAAAGAGGAATACCATGTAAATGTTGTCCGGTAAGTGACAAGGGAACATTGCAACTTGTGATATTCATTCTGGTTCCCTTCACCACATTGGGCAGTAAACCTGCCTACATGCTCCATAGTCGATTTGCCATTCTCTCCGGAGAAAGTAGCGAAATCTGGAGTCTTATACCCTCTGGGCAGAGGTACTAATCTATCTACCCACTCAGGGTATGGTTTCCTATAGATTGGACGATCCAAAGGCTTCAGCTGCACACCAAAGTATTTCTTGATGGTGTCTGCAATGATGGCTGAGTCTAGCAGCTGTGAACCCCCTGGCCTCACTTCTCCCAAGTTAGGAGCAGCCGTTTGTGGTTCTTTGTCTCCAAGTTGGGGATGTGCAGGGATACTTGTTACGGAGGATCGGGGCAAAGATGGTTGATTAAACGATGGAGGTGGGTAAACCCCCCATGGCTGCTCCATGTTCCCTTCACCAGGTGCCCTGTATTGAGTTCCAGGAATGCTTGTGTTAAATGGTAGAGGTGGGATCTGTCCCCATGACTGCTCCGCCATCAAACCAGGTGCCCTTGGAGGAGTTGACCCCATTTGAGCGCCTGCAGACCCTTCAGGATAGGATGGATAGAATGGAAGGTTAGCCGATACAATTGGAACATTGTTCCATGACTGCTGACCTGCATATCCCCCAGGTGGTCTTGTACCACCCATTCCTGGGCCAAGAGTTTGCCCCCCAGTGTACTGTGGGTTAGTCGCCTGCACAGCAGAACCATAAGGCTGAGCACATGGCATAGCTTGCGGCATACCAATTGGTCCCACTGCATCCGGTGGCCACCTAGCCATCTGCACCTGTCAAAAATGAAGAATAACCTGGTTAGTCATGTCATTCGCCACCTGTTGACCTCCAGTGTTCAACGTGGCAAAAGCACCATGCTGGGAATTACTTGGATTAAAAGGTACCTGTACTATATTAATTTGAACCTCGAGTAGGTCCCGCTGAATGTAGGTAGGTGAACTTGTTGTGCACTGTCGAGTCATGTATTTGAACCTGAATTGGTCCTGCCTGAGCTGCACTCGGCTGGATGACGAGTCCTGCCTGGGTAGGGTACCCCACTTGCGTTGGGATAGTAGAATTGATAGAGCTTTCACTTGGGTGAGCCCTCTTAGCCTCTATCTCCCTGGCTTGCTGCACTTCGTTATGTACCATGGGTTTCACAATATCGGCCAATTGTTGTGACACTTGGTACATGATATCATTGATTCCCAAATCGAGTTGTTGGCGTATAAACGAAGTGGTCATCACCACCGGGGTCTCATTGGGCTCGTTGGGTTGAGTTTCAGCTCCTATCTCCACTTGTATTTGCTCTGCTGGTGGAACATGGCTTCCATGGGATGGGCTTCCTTCAATCGGTTTCCTGGGATTGCTTTTTTCCGTCATATTGCTCAAACTTTTGCTCGAACGCAAGTGCATACGCCAATGGTAATCCTGACCTGGGGATTCGAACGTGTTGATTCGTTCACCTTTGGTCCCACTGGGCGTGCCAATTTTGTTGTCTGGAATGCCAATTAGCCGCAGATCGGCTAAATTCCAAAACAGTGATTCCCTTTTCTTCAAACGATTACGCCAAGGAAGGAACTCTGTTCCTTAGCTATGGGTTCCTTAACTCACTCCAGAAAGGTTTAAGTCGATGAACTAAGATAAAAATTGGGACATAAAGGTAAACATAAATGCGACTGAATAAAAGCTTGAGCGAAAAATAAGTTGTTTGATTGATTGTCTTTTCTAAACATGTATACAACTTAGGTATTTATAATAACAGCTAAGAACTACCTCTATCTGCCACGTTTGGTTGGCTAACAACGATTATTCCTAGTTGGCGGTTACTCGGCTGAGTGGTGCCATGCTCCACTAACCACGATCCTAAAAACTAGGCGCACTAGTACATTATGGCTGCGCCACTTCAACCAACGGTCCTCTCCATGTAAACCTCTCCTCAGATTTCTTCGCCCAGCTCCTAAAACTATGGAGAACAATTTTGACCGGTTTTACCTTAGATATTTAATTAATTCAAAATTATTTCCATGTCATTCGGCTCGTGGAGCAAGAATTTGATCCAATATGTGACTTCATGCTAACCCAATGGACCCAAATATCTTCCTTGAAGCCCAGTAAACCCAAGGCCCATTTTTCACTTCTGATTTCCTGCCTGCGGCTCTGTCAGCTGCAAGATCGACTATCATGCAGTTCAACTGACGCCCAATCGGCTATTTGATCCATTCGGCTGTGGCTGGCTTTGGCTAATTCTAAGAAATATTTTTAGGTGTAAACACATGATATACATATTTTGAGATTGCTTCTTCGATCAGATGTGTACAATAAGTTTTATGCTTTGTAAAGTGTTATTTTACTATAAAATATTATAGTTCCTTTTATTTTTCAAAGTGCACTCGTAGGAGATAATTAAGAGACTTGTGGAAAGAATGTGATATTCATGTGTGAAACATCTAATAAGTGTAATAGTATAGTCATATTACAAAGTTATTATGTTGAGAAACTTCTTTGGAAGTTTGGATACTTTGCTACACTGGCTAGCTACACCTTCTACTAGCTTTCTAGTTAGTTGGAGTTACATGATTGAGTATCCCTTGTGATTTATCTCTATTGCCCAATTTGAGTAAGTATACCCATATTATTAGAAGATTATTGCATTATGATTTTAATTGTAAAAATATTTTTGTGACACTTGTTAGACTCATGAAATAGTTAAGAGGCACCATCATTTATGATATTCGCGAATATCCATTGTGTTAGTATAATACATTGACGTTAATTGGATTTGATTCCAATGAGAATAAATCTACCAGTGAACTTATTTTATCCTCAATGGAAAATTGTCGCCTAGTAGTCATCTAAGCAGACATATATAAATTTATGATGGAAACTAAGTTTATTACTCCAAACTTGGTAATATATGAGACTGATTGACTAAGAGACGTTTTAGTCAAAATTCCTTGATGAGAGAAACTTATGTTTTCAATATTCATGTGTTATAATTGTGTAAAGTAGCTACTATATGAGAAGGTTATATCCTTAATTTATGTGAAGTCGGAAGTGAACTTAATTAATCCTCTGACAAAGCCCCTGGGAAGAAATTAATTTGTGAAACATCGAGGGGAATGAGACTTTAGCCATATTGAAATTAACAAGTGATGGGAATTCGACTTTTGTAATTAGAGATCTCATGAAGAAGGTTCAATGTGGTAAAAACAAGTCACTTGTTAATTCTACTAGCACTAAATTATTTTATTTAGTCCCTTTCCTATGGTGTGTTTGAGTATGTGCTAGACACTGTATTACTGAGAGGCTAAGCTATTAGCTTTTAATGATTTTCATATCCCTTATGGGTGGTGTATGATTTGTAACATACACTTGATGAAATCACCTATATGAGTGTCAAGTGGGGCCGCTTACATGAGATCCTAACGAGATCTCTAGAGCACTCATGAATACCGGGCACACGCATGGCCTATTAGCGCAAAACGCATCAACAACAAAAATTGTGGGGGGTGTAGTGTGATTAATAGACTTCTAACATACATGAAGTGTATTGAGTTCATATAGCTTGGTTATACCAATTCACTGTGTGTTAAGTCTTATCAGTCTAGACCTGCTTCATATAGTTTGACTACACAGGTTTGATGCATTACATCTATGATGTTAACCCATGAAGAATTCTTTTCAAAACATTTCTTAAATGTTTTCTTAAAACTTTTGAAATATGTGGGGGGATTGTTGGAAATTTTGTGGGTATTTCAAAAGTTTTAAATATACTATGTCTCACATTGTAAGTGAGAAATATGGAAAAATATTTTAGAAGAAAATTATTATTATTTATTTTAATTTTTATAAATATTCACTACAAGAAATTCGTAGATTACCTACGGTCAAAATCCGTAGGTAAGGAGAGAAAATCCGTAGGAAATAGGTTATTTCCGACGGATTACCGACGGACACATTTCCGTCGGTTAATCCCCAGTCGGTAACTGTTACCGACGGATTTATTTTAAAATCCGTCGGTAAGTTACCTACGGATTTTTCCGTCGGTAAGTTACCGACGGAAAAATCCGTTGGTAATTCCCAATTTTTTTTTTGGTTTTTTTCATTCTGTGGCATTCTGGTTATATTTTTTTTATATATAATTATTTAATATTAATTATATTGATAATTATAATTCTGTGGCATCATTGTGGTTATATTTTTTTATATATAATTATTTAATATTAATTATATTGATAATTATAATTATAATTTTATAATTATTATTAATTTGTTATTAATATATATAATAAAAGATACATAATAATTCAATAAAAATATAAATAAACTCCTCAAATAAATCCGATAAAAACATACATAAAATCCGCAAATAATATTCAATACATACATCATATATAATTATCATGGTGACCCATCATAATAATCATTGTCCTCGTGACCACCACCATCACTATCTCGTGGCTGTTGACCGTATGACTGTAAATTTTCCATCATGCCTTGAAAAAAAGCCATATCAACTGGACCGATGTTCTGCTGGCCTGGCTGTGGCTGAGGCTGAGGCATAGGCGGCTGAGGAATAGGCGGCTGAGGCATAGGCATAAAGGCTACGAGGCCAGAGTACCTTGAGGTGTTGATGCCATTGTCTGGGATTGATAGTACTGAGGCTGCGATGGCATGTAATAGTACTGTTGGGGAGGTAGCGGTGGCCTAGCCTGCTGCACTAATGCTAACAACTGTCTCTGCATCTGACTCTGCTGCTCAACCATCTGATCAAACTTTGACTGCAATTCCACCTGCACCTTTTTAGCCTCAAGTGCCTCACGCTCTGCAGTAGCCACCCTCCACACCAGATCATCAATGTGAGAGCGTCCAGTACTGGAGTTGGAAGAAGTGGTAGCATCGAGGTGAGAGGCCCCTTCCTTGTAGCACGAAGAAAGGACCCCAGCACCATACACTCGACCCTTGTACTTTCCACCAACAACATCCACCCATTTACTTAGCTGAACACGACTCTCCTCCTCTGGGGTAATAGACTGAGTCTGAGACCGATACTGAGTCATCTGGTTCTCAAACTTCTCCTGATATGCATAATAAATAAATAAATCAAAATTAATTACAAAAACATGAGAATTAAACTAAATAAGTAAATATAAAATTATTACATGAGTCATCCTTGACCGCTCATCAACAAAGTCATTATCAAACTTCCGAATATGGACATGGCGATGCAACTCGTGTAATGCCACTGGTCGCTTTAAGGACCTCTCCTACAATATTAAGGAGACATAGTAGTAACATGTAATTAAAATCAATGGTAACGAATTAAGTTTAAATTATATAAAAGTAACTCGTGTGTGTACCATGCGCTCCCGTATCTGTGCGGTATTGATAGATCCTCCTGTGTGTAGACTACCACCTTTCTCAGATGCCCTATTTTTCTTTGCCACCTCCGAAGTTTTCTGCCATTTGTCGCCCCTCAAATGCTGACACAACACCTCCTAAATATTAACTCCTATCCATTTAGGACGTTTGCCCTTTTGGCGGGCGTCCCTAAACATGTCAGCGAGGCGGGCTCCAGCTCTACGATGAAAGTTTCTCTCCACATGTGCCTCGTGCTCTTTATCCCAAGTACATTTGCCCTGTATCATATAACAAAAATAAATTGGTTAATAAATAAGCATAATTAAAATTTAAAATAACATATGAATGAAATAGTACATATGCATGAAATAATAATTTGCAACTTACTTTGAAAGCATTAAACATCATGGCTTTATCATTCTTGTCACTTTTAATTTCCTTCCATGTGGTCCAGGGTTGTTGATACTTCTCCTTGATAACAGCAGTGATTGCCTTAGAAGCCGATTTTGAAGGAAGAAACCTTAACAGATAAAAACATGTTAATCAATGAAAATTAATAAATTCAAATAATTAATAAAAGCAATTAATACTTACGAGTCCCCAACGGATCTGATAATGACTCGACCGTCACGCAAACACTCCTCCTCAACATAATCATCCTGCAACTCATCAATGTCGACGCTATCCTCTCCATCTGACAGTGAAGTTGAACGACTGGTATTACCTCCTGAAGTTGGGTCAGTAGTGTGGGGCGTATCGACCATCGTCTCAGGGATAGCAGAACTACTACTACCAGGGGCAAAGGTACTAGTGCCAGTGGGTTGAATAGGTGGATCACTTTGGGTAAACGCTATAGGCACACAAGTGTCAGTGGTTTGAATAGGTGGATCACTCTGGGTACACGGTATAGGCACATAATTATCATCGCATGTAATGATGCGAGGCCTTGGCTTGCGACGACGGTTAGTACTAATAACTTGTTGCTTCCCTTTATCACCAGTGGGTGGTGATGGGTCTTGTCCTCCTGATGACATGTCTATATATGTATCTATATACATAGCACATGCAATATAATTAAACAAAGTGTATATATAAATAAATACATATATGTGTCTATACTATATCCTTATTCAAGCATCAAGGTACCCTGACTTTCAAACATGGAACTCCTTCTATCAATCAAAAATGTCATTAAACAAGGAACCCCTATTAACCAAACTTATTCAACCAAAATGGGTGGATGACTCTAGTAAAACTAAAGGAAACACATGAACTGATTAGTAAGCAAGCAGGTATATAAGCTTTTCATATTTGATGTACAAGCTTTTCATATTACACTGACTTGGGACTTGCAAAAAGCCTCAAATTAAACTTTCTTTTTTACATCTAAAGAAGTAAAAAAAATCCTCACAACATGTGAAATTGTCAATGAACTAAGTAAAGTTTTTAGGCTTCCAGCCAAACAATAAATTCACACACAGATACAAGAATTGAAAGAAGTAGAACCTGCTCAAACTTTTACTACGAAATAATCATCAACAAGATCATCTTCAACAATAAAAGAATTGAAAGCAAAAGAACTAAAGTAATCACCTAAAAATCCTCCAAGAGCCCACAGTTTTAGGAGGTCAACGGGAAAAAATGATTCGCATAAAAAGAATCACAATCAGCAAAATAAATATCATGAGCAGCTCCAACTTCATCAACCAATGAATTTCAAGAGAATCCTCCTCCAAAGTCATCACAAATATGGAAAGAACTTTCTTGACAGCAAATTACATCAAAAGAATTTCCTTTCGACATGGAAAAATACATCAATATGAAGCTATAAATTAATAGTACAAATATAGTAAACTAAGCAATATCATGGACAATTTAAATACCAAAAGAAAGTTTATCAAATCAGATAGAATAAAATAACTTCATCTAGGCATTTACCCACCCAACCCATCTAAATAATCTGCCCCTATCTCCCTCTTCCATGGCTTCAATCCCTCATCATTTCTATTCAAACTACACATTCAGTTCTGATCTTGCAGGGTACCCCACTCCAAGGTTGGCTAACACCTCCTCAGTTATGGACAATAATATTATTACCATTTTGTGGGGGTGTCAAGATAGTTTAATGCCTGTGTTTGATAATAATGGGGCAGGGGCAGTACTTGATCAAATTTGAGGATGTTAAGCCACCACCTGCTTATAATACTAATGCTGCCACAGAAAAGTGGGTATGCTTGCTGATTATTATAGAGTCAATTAATTCCTTATTGTGTTTCATTAAATTTAAGCAGCATTTTTAAACTAAGCAACGCAACAACAGCAACAAAACTAGCATTTAGTGTCAAAGGGCAATAGCAAAACAGCAGGCAGCAAAACATCAGACAATTTAAGAGTTAATGATTTCCTAAGCTAGTGATATTACCTTCACACTAATGTCCACTTTGTTCTTCCTAAGCGGCTTCCTTTCTCCAACAAAGAACCACCTCACCCTCGAGGCTTGCTTTGAGCAGTTGATGGCAGTAAAATCCCACCCTTGGCTTTCCTTTCTGCTTCCTTAATTTTCACGAGAGGTATGCTGCAAGATGAAATTACCAATCAGGCACATGTAGCATTGAATTGTAAAATATATAGGTAAAAACTCAAAATACTAGGAACAATCCCTCAGGCCAGGGCTTATATATCAACAACCATGTTAATTCAAATACAAAGGCACCCACAAAAGAAGCATTTGATATGTAAAATGCTTAACAGAGGTATGCTGCAAGATGAAACAGAGGGCATTGAAGAAGCATTTGATAGAAACAGAGGGCATTCAAATACAAAGGCCACCCACAAAAGAAGCATTTGATAGAAACAGAGGGCATAAAAAAATCGTGAAGCCATAGCCATAACAAGCACATAGAAACTAGGGTTTACTGAAATTTGGGGGAGAAAAGAGGAAGCACGAACCCTAAACCATGGAACAAGCAGGAAAAAACAGAATATAACAATTGAAAAAAAAAAGCCATTGAAGAAGCGAGAGCGAGGCTGGAAGCATGAAATGAGACGATGAAACATTACCATGCGAAAGGGAAGAGGGAGAGGGCGACGGCTTGTGTGTTTGAGCGAGAGCTGAAGGTCAAGTGGATGCGTGAGGAGGAGGGATTGCAAGATGGCAGAGGAGAGATTGTGCGCTGCGGAACCCTAATGGGAGAGAGATGAGAGATGAGGAAAGAATCTGTGGGAACGAAGGACTGTGGGAAAGAATCTGCGAACGGCAGAGCGAAGGACTGTGGGAGGGAAGGATGAGAGGAACGAAGCGGATGAGAGCATAGGACTGTGGGAGGGAGGCTTTGGATTTTGGGTTTTCGCTGGGCTTCGACCATAATACCTTATTTTAATTATAATTAATTAATTAAGATGTATAAAAATAAAAATAAAATAAAAACTACAGGTAATGCGCGTGACGCGCAAGATTAGCGCATGACTTGCATTCTTTAATTTTGCTTCTATTTCCCATGCGCGTGACGCGCATTTACACTGTATAATCTGCGCGTGACGCGCATAAGACCTGATGCGTGACCCAGAAACAGGGCAACGGATGCGCATGACGCGCAACCTTAGCGCATGATGCGCATTTCTTTAATTTTGCTTCTGTCTCTAATGCGCGTGACGATGGGTCTTGTCCTCCTGATGACATGTCTATATATGTATCTATATACATAGCACATGCAATATAATTAAACAAAGTGTATATATAAATAAATACATATATGTGTCTATACTATATCCTTATTCAAGCATCAAGGTACCCTGACTTTCAAACATGGAACTCCTTCTATCAATCAAAAATTTCATTAAACAAGGAACCCCTATTAACCAAACTTATTCAACCAAAATGGGTGGATGACTTTAGTAAAACTAAAGGAAACACATGAACTAATTAGTAAGCAAGCAGGTATATAAGCTTTTCATATTTGATGTTCAAGCTTTTCATATTACACTGACTTGGGACTTGCAAAAAGCCTCAAATTAAACTTTCTTTTTTACATCTAAAGAAGTAAAAAAAATCCTCACAACATGTGAAATTGTCAATAAACTAAGTAAAGTTTTTAGGCTTCCAGCCAAACAATAAATTCACACACAGATACAAGAATTGAAAGAAGTAGAACCTGCTCAAACTTTTACTACTAAATAATCATCAACAAAATCATCTTCAACAATAAAAGAATTGAAAGCAAAAGAACTAACGTAATCACCTAAAATTCCTCCAAGAGCCCACAGTTTTAGGAGGTCAACGGGAAAAAATGATTCTCAAAAACAGAATCACAATCACAATTAGCTTCTTCGGCGGACAAAGTGTAATTGGCTTTAGGTTTTAAGGTCTTCCCATTAGCCTGATCCACCAACAACAAGTCTTTTCGTCTGCAGTAAATAGCCAAGTCCCTCCTAGCTTTTTCGTTGTCCTTGGTTTTGCCCTTCACATTCATCACAGTCTTAAATATGTTGTCAAAAAAATTCTTCTCAATGTGCATAACATCGAGATTGCGTCTCAATAAATTATCTTTCCAATACTCGAGATCCCAAAAAATACTTTTTTTTGTCCAATTATGCCACTCTCCATAAGCCTGCGGTCGTTCAGTAACACCATTTATAACTTTTACTTTTGGCAAATCCTTAACTCTTCTCCATACCTCTTCCGATGTCAACCTGCGTGGTGGGTCTTCATTTTCAACTACCCCCTTGACAAAGGCATTCTTATTCGTCCTAAATGGATGATCGCTTGGTAAGAACCTACGGTGCGAGTCAAACCAAGAAGCCTTACCCCCGTGGTGCAAGGTAAATGCCTTCGTGTCCTCCATGCATATCGGACATGCTAATTTACCATGAGTCCCCCACCCAGATAACATGCCATAAGCAGGAAAGTCATTAATGGTCCACATCAGGGCTGCTCTCATTATAAAGTTTTTCTTTCGAGAAATGTCATACGTCATAACACCACCCACTGACCTCTTCAAATCATCAATCAATGGTTGCAAATATATATCAATACCAGCTGTCGGTGAATCTGGGCCTGGAATTACACAAGCTAAGAACATGTAGGGTTTAGACATGCATATATCAGGAGGAAGATTGTACGGGGTGACAATAACTGGCCAGCAAGAATATGCTTTAGTCGTTGCCTGAATATACGGTGTAAATCCATCAGAGCATAACCCAAGTCGGACATTGCGTAGATCTATGGAAAAATCAGGATGTACCCGATCAAAGTGCTTCCATGCCTCACCATCAGACGGATGATGCAACTCACCTGAAGTTCTTCTATTGTCATAGTGCCACGTCATTTTACCTGCAGTCTGCATCGATGCAAACATTCTTTGCAGCCTTGATATGATAGGCAAATAAAACATTGCCTTCCTTGGAACTGGCTTACTCCTACTTGTCCCAGTTTTGCATAGACGATACCTTGGCTCTTGACAAAATTTACATTCAGTCAACGCACCGTCATTTGTGCCAAATTCATTGTCGTAGTACAACATGCAACCTCTCACACAACAATCGATCCTCTTAACACCTAATCCCAGCTTCGACACCAACCTTTTAGCATCATAATAACTTTGTGGCAAACCAGCTTTAACAGGTGTTGCGTCCAGCATCATTTTGGTCATATAATCCATGCACTGCTCGGCAATGTTAAAGGTTGACTTGAGGCCTAAAAGTCTTACACACATTGATAATTTAGAGTCTTCAGACCCCTCATACAATGGCTTATTTGTCTCTGTCAAAAGATTATAAAGGCGTTGTGCTTCCTCATTCGGAAGCTCCTCCGTTTCATCATGTTGCTGCTCCTCGAACGACACATTCACCCCGAGAGCATCAGAAATCATCCCCTGCATCACATCAAACTGCTCATAATATTGATATCTCATATTCGGTGGGCCACTACTTGAAGCATCTGTGCAATTATCTTCTACCTGTAAATTAGCAGTGGGATCAACTTCCCCATGACTAGTCCAGATCCAATAATCAGGCTTGAACCCATAATGATACAAGTCAAGTATGACTTCATCTTCTGTCTTAACCGCTTGACACTTGCATATCTCGCACGGACATCTAATCCCCCCTTCAATGCGAACACTACGTTGACGTTTTGCAACACGAATAAACTGATCAACCCCTTTTAAAAAAGCTCGTTTCAGACCCCTTCTTCCAGCATGAGTCCTATCATACATCCAACTACGATCCATTTTCTGCATATTACAAGACACATATTGAAAATTGTATACACGATAATTTCAACAACATATTGGCCTTACAACAGCTCCCTTACCACAACATCATTTTTTTGTGAGAAAACATAACAACACTTAAAAATAAATACAAAACTATTCTAATACACAATTTTCCTATTCCTAACAAAAAAAATTATTTTTAAAAAATATATATAATATAAAAGCACATACAAAAGTATAATATTCATAAAAATAATATTCTACATATATCATAAATATTATCCTAACATGTATTTTCTCTCAACCAAATTAACATATAAAATTATACTAAACGTATCATTAATAAATTAAAAAATAATTACAAAATAAAAAAAATATTTATTACTAACCTGGTGTCGAGTAGAGTCTATCGACGGCACTCACGTGACAACTCCGGCGAAGAACTTCCAAAAAAAAATGTTTTTCATGTTAGTGAATAACACACAGAGAAATGAGAGAGACAAGACAGTGAGGGAGGGACACTTACTGTGATGGTGAACTAGTATAAGGAGGAGAAAATGCAATGGATTGATACACTACAAGGGAGGAGGGTGGAGAAATTTGCTGAAGAGAAGAGAAGGGAATGAGGGTGGAAGAGGGGGGAGCAGAGAGTAGAGAGTAGCTGAGGGAAAGGGAAGAAGTGAATGGGAGAAAATGAAAATCGTGCAGATATAGAATATTACTTACGGATTTTTCCGTCGATAACTTACCTACGGAATATTCCGTAGGTAATTAGTTTTACCTACGGAAAAATCCGTAGGTAATATTCCGTCGCAAATTTACCGACGAAAAAATCCGTAGGTAAAATACCTACGGAAAAATCCGTAGGTAAGTACCCAGGATTATCGTTTACCGACGAAAAAATCCGTCGGTAATAAAGTAAATTTTTTACCTACAGATATTTCCGTAGGAAAGTTTGAAATTCAAGCGTGAAATTTCCCGCTAAATATTTCCGACGGAAATTTCCGTCGGTAAATTATTCTGACGGATAATTCCGTCGGTAATTATTTTCTACGGTTTATTCCGTCGGTAATTACTTACGGATCTAATCCGTCGGTAAAATTTCGCAGGTAATACACCTTATTCTTGTAGTGATTTGATTTGATCTAATCCTTTTACCATTATCTTATCTTTGACTTAGTCTAACTGATTAACAATTTTTCTCTTCAGTTAACTGTTTTCTCCCTATTTTTATATGAGAACATGGCTTTCTTTTCATAGGGAGGAAAACTTCTCCTTGTTCTTTTTCTTCTTGTGTTTTCTACTGGGTTAGATCTTCTAGTTACCAACTGTGATTTCTGCTATTCTGATACCTCTGCTTTACTGGGAAGAGCCTGTTGTACTCTGAGGGATTTACGCACAGTAAGTAGATAAATCCTAAAAGACAGTCTTACAGATGTCTCTGGTTATTATAATCGTTTATTTATTTTGTAGGGTTCATCTGATGATCTATTGTGTTCATCGATTTTGAGTCTGTTAGATCGTGATTGAATGTGCTGGCCAAAATATGGAACATTATCAACTTCCACCCCATCTCTGAATTTGGCAGGGGATCCTTGAAGATAATTTGTGGTTGTTGGAGGAGTGGAAGAGACATGAAATGGCGAACAGAAAGACAGCGGGCGTAGAAGGTGGATGACGAGAGTCAGGGTATAGGGATGTGTTGCTTCCAAATGATAACGTGCCGCTTTAATTTGCGGAGAGGTGACGTGGTTGTTTGAGGAAGCGTCAGATTAATTGAATGGTTGAGATTTATGTGACTATATTGACTGTGGGATTTTAGTTACTGCCGTGAATCTTAATCCGCGCGGAATATAGAAAGAAAGAAAAAAAAAATTAGGTCGGATGTTCTTGAATATTCAATTTGAGGATTATCTAAATTATATGAACTATTGACTTTGATCAATGTGTATGCAGGACATGTTTATCATATGAATCCATCAAAAGATATATCGTACCCTCTTCAAAAAAAAAAACAAAAAAAAACAAGATATATCGTACGTAAAATGCCATCTTTCTTTCTTCGATCTTGAGTAAAAAATAAAAATGCTGTTGATTTGTCTAGACGCAGTTTTTAATTATTTTCTGAAAATATATGCAGAGCTGTGTTTCTAATGTTTAGGTAGCATATTTAATTTCATGGGAGAAAGGCAGTTATGACATGAACATGTAAAGAGATCGATATGTCGATAATTGTAGATATAAGGCAAATCAATGAAGATGGAGATAGAAGATAAATAAATACTAACGTTCTAATAGCCGTTTCATTAATATTTGAGTTTCTAAATATTATTGTTGACAGTTATTTAGTGAAAGATCCCAACATTTGAGTCTATTTCACGATAAACACAATTCAGAACTTCATCATCTTCCTAGAACTTGGACGTGGTCTAGTTCCACCCAATGTGTCTCTTTCAGCGGGAACAGATGGAAAAGCAGGAGTTGGAGCAGACGGATGTGGCGAATAAGTGGGAAAAGCAGGAGGAACTGTAACTGACTCACCGGTGGGTAAAGCATCAAAATCAAATGGAGCTGGTGTACAACAAACTGAAATTGGAGTTGTTGAAGAACGAACCGGAATTACCGGCTCAGCAGTGGGCAAATCATGATTTGGGGTTGGTGGAAGTGGTACATTATTGGGAAAAGAACGGACCGGAATTACCGGTTCACCGGTTGGTAAATTAGCAGCATGATGTGGTGGATTAATTCGCCCATTAACTGGAACAACTGGCTCACCACCAGTAGCCAAAGCAGCATGATTTGGTGGTTTCACTGGCTGACTAAAGGGAAAAGCTGATTCTTCGGCCGAAACAACACTCAGAAAAATGAGTATGAATGAAAGGAGAAGTGAAGCCATATTGGTATTTGTGCAAGCAATATGAGTATGAACTGTGAGTTCTCTCTGCTGCACCCTGTATTGGTATTTATAGGAGGCCAGGCTTTAACATTCACCATCACAAGTCTCTTAATACACGAGGCTCTTACATGTGCATTTGTCTTCTTAGTTACTACTACAATTATAGCATAGCACTTAGGTACACTAACCCCTCCTTCTTTTATGCCCATTACGTACTGTATTAAAAAGATAATTAAAGTGACTAGTTTATATAATTGATTGACCAAGATTTTATGTTTGGCTTAAAGAGTCACCGATAATGAAATGAAACGATTAACCCCATTGATGATAGCATAAAAATAGTCTCACAATCGAAATGAAATATTTAACATTTAATGCTAGTACTGAAGTTAAGTAATTTAAAATGTCAGTGTGGAACTCAAATACACATTTGATCAAAGTGAATAAAGGTGGTTCTGGAATCCTACAGAATAATATTGGAAAGAGACGTAGACCCCAAGTAAAGGGATTAAATAAGTCAACTTAGAAAATTATGTTTTCCTCTAAAATTCAAAGTTTTCATAGGGAGACTCTTACCTAGTTTTAAAGGAATTTATGAAAAGAACTGGAATTTGTTCGTGTGCAAGTTATAGCTGAAATAGCATTTGTTAAAAAAGGAGACAAAATAAAGAGAAAGCGATAATTATGATCCAAAATAAACTCTTCTGTATTACTACTACTCTATTATTCATAATATTCTATGTTAAACTTTTATTTGTTTAATTGTTGGTAATCGATTTTGAATTATGGCCGTACAGGGTAAATTAGAAGGCGTTATCATAAAAAATAGCCAGTGGCAAGCCGATTAGAGCATTAACCGATACATGACCCAGCCGATCATATTTATAGCCGAGTGTGTTCCTATTGAGCCGAGGCTATAACTCTAAATTGATTAAGGCTCAATGAGCATCATGAGACCAGCCGATAGCTACAAAGTTTAGCCGATTGTGGTTGAACAAGTGTTTAAATGCTACAAGGTTATCGACTGAATAATTGCTACCGAGCAAGGAAGCAGTGGAATTTGACCAAGAGTTGGAATTGAAAGTCATTGTACTTTGGCGCCCAAAGTTTAAATCAGCTCTTGAGGGCCCTCAACACAAATGGAGACGTGAAAACTACTCTTTTCTGCCGAGAATGAAGCGGTTACTTCAGGAAGTACGTGAATGTAGCAGTTGAGGGACACCATGACCGCTTGTTGTCAGCTACCAACGTAGTGGGAGCATTTAGTGGCCAATAGGGGGCGGTTACAATTTTGTTTTTCCCTTTTGTGTATATATAACCTGCTGAGAATATGTACAGGACACACACGATCAATGAAACATCTATTTTCTCTTGCAATTTACAGTATTTTATCTTAGCTAATTTTATGTCTCTTAGCCTTAGTTTAGCGTAGATTCACCACTCCAACGCTTTCAGGAGTAGCTGGGGAACCCATAACTGAGAATTAGATTCCGTTCTCGATGTAGTCGCTTGACAGAAATCAATTTGTCAGCTGGATATTAGCCGATCCCTCGGCTGATTTGTTCACGCAAACAAATTTGGCACGCCCGATGGGACCATAGGTGAAGAAACTCAACAACAGGATCACGCTTGATTCTCTAGAGCAGGATCACGCTTGGCGTATGAACCTGAGGTCCAAAAAGAAACTCAACAACAACATGGAGTCGAATTCAAATCCTAAGAGAACTTCGTCATGCAACGAGTCAGCATAAACCCTAGGTATGCCCATAGCGGTTGAAGACATTCCAGTCTCCGCACCAGCCTCAAATGACATGAATGAACCCGAGAATACTGAAGCCCCAGTGGTGATGACCACCTCCTTCATCAGGAAACAGATTGCCATGGGAATTCATGACATTCACTACAAGAAAACACGAGATTACCGACGGCCACCCAAAAAGCCGTCAGTAATGCAGAATTTTTGACAGGTTACCGACGGACTAAAGACCGTCGATAAAACGGGCGTCGCAAATGCCTACCGACGGCGCTTTCGTGGTCGTCGATAATACCGACGGTTAATGCTGTCGGAAACATACCGTCGGAATTTACCGACGGCTATGGCCGTCGGTAAATGGGCAAAACATTTCCGACGGTCGTGGCCGTCGGTAAATCCTTTTTTTTAAATAAAAAATTAATTAATTAATTAATTTCTGTAATTAATTTAATTTATTAATTTATTTATTAAATTAAAATATTAAATTAAATGACTAAATTAATTTATAATTGAATTTAATTTATTGAATTAATTAATTAATTAATTAATAAAAAGATAATTGAAATATTTATTTAATTTAATGAATTTAATTAATTGAAATATTGTAATTAATGAATTTAATTTATTAAATTATTTATTTATTTAATTATTAAAAATAATTGATTCCAATATTAAAAAATATTTATTTATTAATTTAATTAACTATTACTAGTAATTTAATTTAATTATATTTATTACTTTTAATTCTTAATATATTCCCATATTTAAAAATGCAATAACGTAAACGAAAAAGATCAGTAATAATTAAAAAAAACGTAATAAATAAATAAATAAACCGACGAACAAAGATCAACGGTAACTAAAAAGATATCGAAAAATATGAAAAAATATAAGTACAAACAGAACTAATAGTCCTGGTAGTCCTGATCATAACCATCGTTACTAGGAGGCGGAGGAGGCGAAGGCGGAGGCAGTGGAGGAGGAGTGTAACTAAAAAAGATACTAGAAAAATGAAGAAAGCACTAAAACAGCCTTCATGTTTTCAAAAGAAAATAAATGTGGTAGAGTTCAACCCCATTAACATGCATTGAAAACAATACACATGTCATCTTGAAAAATATGGCAGCAGTTATTGTCTACCAAACTTGCAGAGAGAATGAAAGAATGAGCATATTGTCATTAGATCTGAATCCTAACCCAAGTATGCATGAGCATGTTGCCTAAAGTGAGAACCCAAATAAAATGCATGCTAAAACAAAATGTTGATGCAAATCCACTTAATTCTTTAAGATCTTTAATTTTATGTGGCAAATTTTATTCAATATTGACAAATTGGAATCTGAACCAGAGGAACGAGTATAAACGCCAATAAACACCATATAATATTGGTTAACACGTCACCTCAGCACCAAACCTTATGTCTAGAGTCATCATTAATATTAAGACTTGTCAAGACTGTCAATAAAGGAAACTCAAGTGCGGCCTAAATGTGGTCTCCAATTTAAAGGGCAAATACGACATTTTATACAGTTTGCTACAATGCATCAGAGAGAGGTTAATCATTTCCATCGGAAATTGGAGCAACATTTGCATAGCACGCAACCAAATAGGAAATCAAGGAATTCAACATAAATCATTATTATGAATTTAGGGCTCTATGATAAGCCTCAAAACTTACCAAGATAATGGACAACACATAATCACACTCATACCTTTGGAGCTCAATGGATCACACAAAGGAGCAAACATCAAACATACAGGTTGTGGGGGGGGGGTTAGGGGCAGGAAGCCAACCTCTTTACCAGACCCACTATACAATCAAAACAATAATAATAAACTTTATTTCATAAGGCTATTCAAAATCCCTAACTTGAACCTAAGGTTCACATGTTACTAAAGGAAAGAGTTTCAGCTCCACAAGAAACTCAAAATCAAAAAGAATACCTGAAATGATGAAGCAGAGAAGAGGAGGAACTATGAGGCAGAACCAGGTGGCAACCAGCAGCTACAGGGACGGTGAAGCTAGAAGAAGCAGAACCTTGTTCTTCTCGGTCACCACCGCTTCAGATGGAGCAACAGCCTCACCATAAGCCAAAAGCACCTTCCAATGATAAGCACCAATGTCCACAATCATTTCAACTTTCAAGTTAGAACAAATAATCGAAAATACTATAGCCCTATGGGCAGCACAGAATAGAACAAAAAACAACTAACAAAAAAAATATTTGTTACTGTGAGATGTTAACCAAATTACATAGTATTAGCAATGAAGAAAATGAGGTTGAGCAGCAAAATACACCAACTTATCAAATCATATGCAAAAATGAAAATGTTGAACAAGCAAAACAGATCCACCCTCTACATTAATGGAACCTCTCCCTAACTGAAGATTAAAGTTGATGTTACCTTACGGTGGTGCAGTGCAGCACAAGCTTCAACAGTGTTCCACTGCTCCTCTACAGTTTCATCGTTCACCTCCCTTTAATGGCAAAGCAAAAGCAATTTAAAAAAATTCAGATAGCAGAGAAGCAACAAAAATGCAATTAAAGCGTGCTATTTGACAGAGAGATGGACCTTGCGAAGGAATTACGGTATGGCGATTTGACAAAGAGATGGACCGACTTGGAGGCAAAGTGTGGTTGCTCTTTGTAAGTTGACAGTGGGAGAGTCTAGTGTGGCGCGGGTGAGCTGCAGCGAGGAGACGGTGAGGCGCAGCGATGCTACCGAATAATATAGCAGTGGGGCGCGATGGTGGAAGCAGAGACGCGTGGTGGTGCCACGGTTGAATAAGGTGGTGGTGCAGCGGTGGAATGGGAGAGGAAGAAAGGGAACTGGAGAAGAAGAAGAAGAAGAAGAAGAAAGGGAATAGAGGACCAAAGAGAAAACGAAGAATAAGAAGAAAGGGAAAAGGGAAAGGGTCAGGTTCGGTCCTGCAGCTAATACTCGATTACCGATGGCCTTGTTAGCGTTACCGATGGTCTAAGGCTGTCAGTAGTAAAAACACGGTGTTACCGACGGGCATTTTCAAATACTGACGGGCTATCCCGTCGGTATTCAAAAAAATAGTGGGAATCAGAAACGAAAACGCGCCTTTTCCGACAGTAAAAGTCATCGGTAATGCCAATTTGTCATGCTCTGAATGTTACCGATGGACTTAAGTCGTTGGTAACATTCAGAGCACGATGGATTGGCATTACCGACGGCGCGTTTTTAGCGACGGGTAGAGGCCGTTGGTAATAGGCCGTCAGTATCCGCGTGTTTTCTTGTAGTGATTATGTACTAAGTGTCTAGACAATTAGCAGATATTATCAAGCCCATGGTGCACAATGAGGTTCAGCAGGCGAGAAATGCGGAAGCAAGCAGAGGGAAACAAGGTGAATACTCGGCTAGTTCTGTGCTACCAGGGGAAATGGGCAAACTCAGCATGCTCAAGGCAGTCAGGTTTGGCAGCCTCAACCAAATGTGGTTCAAACTGGGTCTTTCCAGGCACAGCCGAACCCACTACTGGTAGGGCCACTAACCCAAACGCGTGGTGATCAACCGATACATGGATACCACCTTATGCTGGGGGGCAAGTGATGCCAACAGATCAAGCTAATTTGCAGTATGGGCAGATCAATATGGCTGGAAGGAAATTTAACGTGATTGGACACATTGGTTTGCCGCCAGTAATGTCATATGCTCCAACACATGGCCCTACTATGCAAGCAAACACTTATGGACAACCGAATTGGCAGCCGATGGCCCCTGGTTATGGTTCAGGGAAGCTACCTGGGGATTGGACCTCAACAATCCACCATTCTACCAACCATAGCCAGTCCCTACGCCATACCCTCCAGTAAGTTCAAATTTACCACGAACGACTGGCAACTATAGGAGAGAGCAGACATGGAATCCTGTTCCACCTTTTCCCCATAATGCATCGGCTATTCTAGGAACTCAGGGAGGAGGTTTTGGTGAATATGGTCCAGAGCAGCAATGGAATACTAACCCACCTCTAGGCAATATTCCATCAAGTACCTTCGACCTTCAGATTCATTCCAACAGGCTTCACCCTGGAGACCAATGGGTCAGAGTGTACCCCAGCCGAACTCACAAGATAATCGGCAGGGGGTTTCTCAGCTGATAGACCCGGAGATGATTGCAAGCACCATCAAGAAGTACTTTGGGTACAATTAAAGTCGTTGGACCGTCCTGTTTATAGGAAACCTTACCCTGAATGGGTGGATCGGATGATTCCTCTTCCTAGAGGATTCAAGACTCCAGATTTCACAATATTCTCAGGGGAGGATGGCAAGTCTACCATGGAGCATATAGGGCATTTCACAGCCCAATGTGGTGAGAGCAGCCAGAATGAGTACCACAAGCTTCAACTCTTCTTTTTGTCTCTCACTAGGACAGCCTTCACTTGGTACTCTTCGTTACCTCCCAACTCAGTGCAAAACTGGGCCGACATGGAGAGGTGCTTCCATGATATATTTTATAGGCCTCAGCCTCAATTACGGTAACCGATCTCACTAGTCTTATGCAGCAATTTGATGAATCGGCTGCTGATTACATTGAGAGGTTCAGAAAGAAGGCAGGGAAATGTTCTGTGCAATTCCCTGAAACGGATTACACATCCGTGGTAATCAATAACATGCATCCTCAACTGAAAGAGAAGCTAGTAGGACAGCACTGCACAGACTTAAACTAATTGGCAGAGAGGGCTATCCGAATTGAGCAATATATCCAGGAGAAAGAGAATAGGAGAGCCAGCCGTGGAAAGGGTCCCCATTTAGTCTCTATCATAGAGGCTGAAGAATCTGACTCTGAATCGGTTGACCTCACGGCTGACATGATGGTAGCCTAGATAATCAAAGGAAAGAGTTATTCCTGCCCAGCATTGAAGGCAGCTAAGGCCAAGGAAACTGAGTCAGCAGAAGACAGGGTGGGATACTCCTTTGACATAACCAAGGAAGATCGGATCTTTGATTACTTGCTCAAGGACAAGCAGATTCGGCTATTAGAAGGGCATCAAATTTCACCTCCTAAAGAGCTGAAGAATAAGAAATATTGTAAGTGGCACAACTCTTATAACCATTCTACAACTAATTGTGTAGTTTTCAGGAAGGCAATACAAAGGGCTATCAAGGAAGGTAGGTTCAAGTTAGCTGACAAGAGCATAGCTGAGATGTCAGTGGACACCAATCCATTCCCTGTTGTGACTATGGCCACGGTATCCTTCTCAAGGCCTGACCAGCCCAAGTCATCAAAAGGAAAATAGCCGATGAGGAGTGTTTGGGTGCCTAAGGAAGAATCCAGGAGAGATCAAGAGGGCACCAGGGTATCTGTGTTCGACAGATTGGGTAACCCACTTGTGTCATCTAAAAGCACTGGGGGCAACCATATACCAGTTGATCCCATGGTAAACCTCCTAGACCTGGACGTTTGACCAGTGAGTTGATCAACCAGTATCGCAACATGTACTCAAAGACAGAGAGAGTGCAGCATGCTCAGAGGCCTAAGGGGCAAAATCGACTGGGAACCTCAGCTGAAGCCCAGCCGATTATGCCAAGGATCACTGAGGACCCTCTCCCAAAGTCTAAGAGATGAGTGGCAGAGTTCAATGTGGAAGGGGGAATGTCTTCCCTTCGCATAACAGTAAAGGATGATGAAGAACTCAAACCACAAAGGATGATCAAACCAGCTGCAAACGTCGGAGAAGGGCAGTGGGTTGTCAATCAACCTCCCAAGAAGAAAGGAATCAAGCCAGTCACATTGACTAGAACACAGAAGAGAAGGTTGTAGCGGGCTACGTCCTTGCAAAGAATGAAACAAACATTGTAGATGATAGCCGATGCCAAGGCAGCCGATAAGAAGGAGATCCCAGAAGCAAAGGTAGCAGAAGCCATTGACAGGGCTGTTGGATCTTGTGGGCCAGGACCTGAGAAAGTTGAAAACGAACAGGTCAAGGAGGCCCCAATGATAAGTACTGTTGCAGCTGTGAACATAAAGCAATCTGACGAAGAGAAAGAACATCTTCCTATATACACATACAGCTTGAAGGATGGGGATGAGCCAACCTCAGAAACTGGCTATCTAGAGGACTCTATATTGGATTACCTCTCTGATGAGGATGAAAATAGTTTGATGACAGCCATTAAGGTCGTTAGCTTGATCCCAAATGAGTTCTGGGCTGGTTATCCACAAATTGAGTACTTAGAAGAAGATGTATGCGTGGAAGAGGCAGAATGGGCAACTTTAGCTGACAACACGGCGAAATATGCTTTAAGTACTGTATTTGGTAAGCTAACTGAAGACATGATGAAGCACTTGAAACCCTTGTACGTAAGAGCCTACATCAATGGCAAAGCCTTCAGCCGAGTGTTTGTTGATAAAGGGGCAGTGCTGAATGCGATGTCTGTTGCTACCTTGAGAAGCTTAAACAAGTCAGAAGAAGACCTGATCCCAACTAACATGAAAATGGCTAGCTTCATGGGAGAGGCTTTCTCAGCCTTGGGAATCTTGGTAGCTGAGATCACTGTTGGCCCCCAAGAGTGTTAAGTCGGCTTTCTTTGTGATTAATGGTAAACCATCTTATGCAGTTTTGCTGGGGAGAGACTGGATTCACATTAGCCAATGCTTGCCTTCTAGCATGCATCGAAACTAATTTTCTGGGAGGGGGATAAGATAGAGATAGTCCCAGCCGATGACAACTCATTCCTAGCTGAGGTATAAAATTTAGAGGCTTTATTTTATTCTCCTTGCGTTGCTCCTATTGCTGTTACCGAGGAATATGAGGAAGGATCATGGGAGTCTTGCAACTTGACCCCCAAGGTTTCAAGATCAAGCAATTAGTCGAGCCACGACTAGCCATGGAAAAGTTTAATGTTTAACGACACCGAAGTGGTGTAAAACTTGTGGGATCGACTAGAGGTTTTCACGGTTGAATCTCATGTAGTCGATTCCTTACTGATAGACAAACACAGGAATGATGACCCCACTTTGGCAGATGAGACCACGGAGTTGCTGATAGAGTTTGAGTCACCCATCCAGAGGACTCAACCAAGCTTTGAATCTCAAGATCCCTTGGAATACATTGACTTGGGAACTCCAGAAGAACCTCGACTAACGCAAATCAGTGGACTGCTGAGGGAAGAAGACAAAAAGGATGTAGTAGCCCTCTTGGAGAAATATAGGGACTGCTTTGCGTGGGATTATCATGAGATGCCTGGGCTGGCACATGAATTGGTGGAGTACAGGTTACCAATCAAGGATGGTTTCAAACCACATAAGCAGTCACCTAGAAGGTACCACCCTCAGCTAATGCCACAAATCAAAGCAAATATTGAGCGTTTGCTAAATACTGGGTTCATCAGAACAGTCAGGTATATGGATTGGTTAGCTAACATAGTACCTGTCATGAAAAAGAATGGCAAAATTCGAGTCTGTATTGACTACAGAGACTTGAATTTAGCCACTCCAAAGGATGAATATGTGATGCTAGTGGTGGACATGCTAGTTGACGCGGCTCCCACACATGGTATTCTAACCTTAATGGACGGTTACTCTGGCTATAAACAAATATTTGTAGCTGAGGAAGACACTCACAAGACTGCCTTCAAGTGCCCAGGGGCACTAGGAATTTATGAGTGGTTGATAATGCCATTCGGCTTGAAGAATGCCGGAGCTATCTACCAGAGATCCACGAATGCTATCTTCCATGATCTAATCGGCAAGACTATGGAGGTGTACATAGATGACGTGGTGGTAAAGTCCAGAGACTTCAAAGCCCACTAGCCAATTTGGAACAAGCCTTACAGAGGATAAGGATTCACAACTTGAAGATGAATCCTACCAAGTGTATGTTTGGTGTATCGGCTGGCAACTTCTTTCGTTTCTTGGTGCATCAAAAGGGTATCGAGATAGATCAAAACAAGGCCAAGGCAGTGATGGAGGCTAGACCACCCAAGAACAAGAAAGAGTTACAAAGTTTATTGGGCAAGATCAACTTCTTGAGGAGATTCACAGCCAATTCGGCTGGGAAGATGAAGGTTTTTTCCCTTTTGTAAAAACTTAAGAATGCAGAGGAGTTGGTGTGGGGTCCTGAACAGCAAAAAGCCTTTGATCAAATAAAGAAGGCTTTAGCTAGTCTGCCGGTTTTGGTGCCTCCCATGCCAGGAAAGCCTTTGAAACTCTACATTGCAGCTGCTGAAGATGGAATTGAAAGGGCTGTGTACTACCTTAGCCAAATGCTTAATGTTGCTGAGACTAGATATACTCCTCTGGAGAAGTTATGTTTGTCATTGTTTCATACTTGTACAAAACTTGAATATTATTTAATGCCATATGAGATACTAGTTTTGTGCAAAATTGACATTGTTAGGTATTTGCTTAATAGGATTGTCTTATAGGATCATTTGATGAAGTGGGCCATTAAGCTCACTGCCTTTTCTCTAAAATACGTCTCACTGAGGGCTGTTAAGGGTCAGGCATTTTTCGATTTCTTAGCAGAGCACCCCTGCATGGAAGTGGAGGACCCTTGGGTATCTGTGATCACCTACATAGACCTCTTGCATTGTGTTCTGACTTTTGATGGGTCCAAAACCTAGAATGGAGTTGGAGCTGGAGTGACAATCACTAACCCAGAAGGGAAAGTATGGAGGTTTCTATATCGACTAGACCCAGGTTTAACTAATAACTAAGTCGAGTATGATGCCTTGATCATAGGTTTGAAGTTGTTGACCACCATGAAAGCTGATTATATTCATGTAAAGGGAGATTCCCAGTTGGTGATCAAAAAGCTAACAAAAGAATATGGGTGTAATAACCCAAATCTGCTGGCCCGTTATGCAACGGCTAACATATTGCTTCATTATTTTATTGATGCAAAGGTGTCATACATTCCAAGAGGAGCCAATATGGAGGCCAACGATTTAGCACAAGAGGCCTCCAGATACAGGGACTCTTTGTTGACTTTGGACTATGACGAACTACCAGCCGAGGTAATGGTTGTAGACCAAATCGACTCATGGAGGAAGGAGATGATCGAGTACCTACAAGATCCTTCTAAATGCACTGACCCCAAAATCAAGATACGGGCTTTAAGGTACATACTTCTTGGCGATGAATAGTACAAAAGAAGCATGAATGGGGTATTGTTAAAGTGCATAGATAAAAGTGAAGCCCTAAGGGTCATGGGTGAAATTCATGAAGGCATATGCAGTTCACATAGGGCTGGGCCAGTCATGAAATGGTTGATTTATCGCCATGGATATTACTGGCCTACCATCACAGCCGATTGCTTCCAATATGCCAAGGGATGCGAAGAATGTCAGCTGCATGGCCCGATTCAAAGGGTGCCTGCCGAATTAATGCATCCAGTGGTAAAACCTTGGCCATTCATAGGTTGGGCTATGGATTTAATCGGCAAGATCCACCCACCATCTTCTAAGGGACACAATTTCATAATTGTGGTAACCGATTACTTCATCAAGTGGGTGGAAGCTCAACCGATGGTCAAGGTGCAGCAAGATGATGTCATCCAATTCATCCAACACCAGATCATATACACATTTAGGATTCCAAAGACTATCACCATGGATCAAAGTACCATGTTCACAAGAGAAAAAGAGGTTGCTTTTGCTCAGCAATTTGGGATCAAACTGATACACTCATCCCCATATAATGCACAGGCTAATAAGCAAGTCGAGGCAACCAACAAGATCATTATTGACTTGATCAAGAAGATCTTGGAAAACAAGTCCAGGAAATGGCATCTGACTCTGGATGAAACCTTATGGGCCATTAGGAATTCTAAGTCAATGGCCACTGGCACAACTCCATATCGGCTGACATATGGCCAAAATGCAGTTTTGCCTTTGGCAATCAATGTCACTTCATTAAGAGTGGCGAAACAAAATTCCCTAAGTTTGGAAGAGTATCAACAAGCCGTGTTCATGGAGTTGGATCAACTGGATAAAGATCGACTGATGGCCTTAGAAAGAATTGAGGCCAGCAAACACAGAATGGCTAGTGCCTAAAACAAACATGTTAAGTTGAAGAAGTTTTTGGAAGGTGACCTAGTTTGGAAAACTATTTTATCAATAGGGGTAAAGGACCCCAATTTGGGAAGTGGTCAACAAATTGGGAAGGCCCATTCATTGTTAGTCAAGTGTTTGCAGGAAATGCTTATTGGCTAGTTAACATGCAAGGCAAAGAACTAAACAAAAGCATAAGCGGAAAATATTTAAAGAAATATTACCCTATTGTATAGCAAAGCATATTAAAGGAATGAGGAAAAGGGGTTATGAAGAAAAAGGAATATCTTTGGTGACCACAGGCCGGCCACCTAACCAAAAAATACTTAGGCAAGAAAATAAAAAGACTTCAAAAGAGCCTAGGTAGCTGCTGCACTAGGCGAACCACCTGCAGCTTCTTCAGTACGCTCTGAACCTGGTTCAACTGAAGGATCTTGGGTTGCAAAAGGATCCTCGGTAGCCGAAGGAATGACAACTTCAATTGGGCCAATTGACTCACCTTATTGGGTGGCTAAAGTGCCAGTCACAGCAGAAACAACTCTCCTTTTTGCTTCCTTTATTTGCTACTTGAATGAATCCCACATCCTATTGGCTTCAGCCAAACCATCGCCTCCAGTCCTCAAGTCCTTTTCCAATCCCGCCTTCTGAGCAACCAACACTGCAACTTCACCATCTAGTGAAGAGGATTGAGTGTACAAGGCAAGGCGTTGGTTGGAAAGGGAATCCAGTTTCTGGGTTAGGGCAGTCGATTGAGGAGCCAGCTTCTCCATCTCCATCTTTATTCAGTCTAGTTCAGCTGTCAAAATGGCTAGCCGATCATCTACTGCTTTACTCTGAACTGAGCTTCGCCGCTCGCCTCAAGTGCAGTAAGAGGTTTGGGCGAGACTTCTTCTCCTGAAGCTCCCTTAGCCTTTTTAGATCATGAGAGGCTATATCGTGAACTTCCCTAGAGCGACCACATTAATGAGCGAGATCATTTAGTTGGAGGGCAACGGTGTCGAACACTTCTTGGCTAGCAGTGGGGATGTCAGCCGAGTTGGCCAATTTGAACAACGAAGTTCTAAGGGCTGCAACCTGTTCCCTACTGGTGGGCATCTCTCCCATCAATGTTGCATTCACTCTCTCCAAATGATTGGAAATGGGAAAGGAAACCGTTGGGGGAGGATCAGCCGAAGTAAAATATTTAGCCAATTCCTCTTCAGAAACATTCACCAGAGGAGCTCTAGGTGGAGAAGGCCTAGGGGGAGCATCATAAATAGGTCCTTCAACGTGAGAACGAACAGTGGAAGTCTTGGGGGCCCGTGTATATCGACAAAAAGGTTAGCCAATAAATAAATAAGCAGAAATTCACAAGGATAAATGTGAGTCGGCTATACCATTTGGGGAGCTTGCGAACTTGTGCCTTGGGCAAATTCCGGAACATAAGGAGTAGAAAACTCCACACGTGGTTTCTGAAAACATTGAGAAAGATTAGATTCGGGCTGACAGAAGAAGTCTAGGGAAAAACTTTGGTAAAACTCAAATAAGAATTTACCTTCGGCTGTTTTCCTTTGTCAGTCATTGGAGCCTTCTCTTTGGGCCTGGCAGGAATCCGGGGTGGTTCTTCTATTGTAATGCCAGGACCCCTGGTCCTCTTTTTGGTAGGGGAGTAATTGGATCGTTCTCAACCAGGATGACTTTTGGAGTGGTCTTAGCTGTCAAAAGAAAAGGGAAATGAGGAATAATCTTGAAGAAAAGCAAGATGAAATAAAGGAGACTAGGCCAAGAAAACTTACTGGGTGGAATTACTGGGGTCTTGATTCTGGTAGAGGTCCTTTTCTGAACCTGAGGCCTAGCCTTAGCAGGGGTGCTCTTCAGCTGAGCAGCTAGCCTAGGTTCTTCCTTTTCTGGTTCATCACATTTAGTGATGACTAGCCTGGAGACATACTTCTCTAGCCGATCAGGGAACAGCTTGGTAGTCACTGATGGCTACCAATTTGCAAAAGTAAAAGTTTTGCCAGAAGCAGGAGTGAAGGGAATCCACTTGAAAGCCTTGATTTTGGTCAGGTAGGTGGTGGTCACCTCTATTACATCATTTGCTAAAAAGGCTAGCAGACCAACACTCCCAATCTTGGAGTCATACGATAGAGGCATGTGCTGCAGAAGGCCAAACTGCCTAGCCACGCAGTTGGGATAATAAAATGTTGCCAAGGATTTGTTGTTCCTTGAGGTGGGCTTGAGGCCACAAACCAAATCACGAGCTGTGAAGATTGCACTCCAATTCATCTCCACCTTATTCTGTTGTTCGACTGGGAAGGGCTCATCTATTGAGAAGATCCAGAACGGTCCAATGCCATTCTCCAAAACAAGGCGCTAGTCAGTTGAGATGCGACTAAGGTGGAAAAGTTTCCCAGCCACATTGAAAGCATGAGTAGGCCCACAAGGGGTGATCATAAGATGAGTCCCCAGGATATTCATGTTTCGAGGGAGAGAGGGGGATTGAAATGAGCATCAATAAACTCCGAAAAATAGAGCATGATCCAGAGTTGAAGGAACCAAAGAGGTCCCTGGACATTTTTTATATCCTCTCCTCTCTGCAGCCGATCTAGAATCGTAAAGAGGCAGAGGTAGAGGTATGAGAGGAAGAGAGATCCCTAAGAGAGCTTGTTGTATGAGTTAGCAAGAGCCACGTACAGTTGTAGCTCTTGTACCACAACAATAGAACTAGAACAAAGAAAATACTTGCTGAACCAGTAGAGGAGAAAAGCATTGTGCTCAGCATCGGTAACCGCTCCTCTTATTTTGGCATTATGAGCAAGGAAGTTTGAATAACCAGAAGTGCTCTTGGAAAAATTGAACCCTAGCTCTGGAATAAGGAAGGAATACAGAGCTGGAATATCATCACCGGTAATTGGGAGTCCCACGATGGCCGCAACATCAAGAAGGGTGGGAGTATTCATCCCCCAAGGAAAGATAAAGGTGTTTGTGGAAACACACCAGAAATCAAAGAAGCCATAAAGGAGCTCCAGGTTGAGGGGAATATCTTGCGTAGATAGCATGATCATGTCATAGATACCCCACTGCCTCCATTTGTCGGCTTTGACCTTTTCCAGTCGACTAACCCAGTCCACATAGGTTTGAGCTGCACGGGGCCAAGAATGGAGATCATTTGTTTTGGATCTGGTGGTAAACCAGTCGCAAGTAATTGGAAAACCATAAAGTGATGGGGCCATGTATTCCTTCATAAAAATGGCTCCTTCGTCCAAATCTGAAGTAGAAGGGTTCAAGGATATTAAATCCTGGATTGCAAAAAGAGGGGATTGAAAGGGTGAGCCGAGAGCCGATGGAGGACTCGGTGGGCGTTCAAAACTCACAGAAGCAGATGATTGATCATCATCATGCTCGTAAGAATGGTTTTGAGAATCAGAGGCTGAAGACATGGTGATATTGATCGCAGGTAAATAAAATCGCAGTGAAGAGGGTAAAGCTATAGGAAATTAGGGCTTTCAGAAAAGTGATTAGGGTAATTCGGCTAAGGAATATTTAAAGAGAAAGCTAATCATTGTTGATAGGTTTGTTGTGAGTTAATTGGATGAGATAGAGTTAGTCGTTGTTCATTTAAAAACCTTTTACAAACGGATAACTTAGCATTTATGATTAGGGCGGCGAGTTGATTGGCCATCATTACGTTGCAGTAGCCTAGAAACTGAAAGTGTTACAGCTAAAGCAACGTAGGGGGCAATTGTTATCACCAAAAATAGCCAGTGGCAAGCCGATTAGAGCATTAGCCGATACATGACCCAACCGTTCATATTTATAGCCGAGTGTGTTCCTATTGAGCCGAGGCTACAACTCTGAATTGATTAAGGCTCAAGAAGCATCATGAGACCAGCCGATAGCTATAAAGTTTAGCCGATTGTAGTTAAACAAGTGTTTAAATGCTACAAGGTTATCGGCTGAATAATTGCTACCGAGCAAGGAAGCAGTGGAATTCGACCATGAGTTGGAATTGAAAGTCATTGTACTTTGGTGCCCAAAGGTTAAAATCAGCTCTTGAGGGCCCTCAATACAGATGGAGACGTGAAAACTACTCTTTTCAGCTGAGAATGAAGCGGTTACTTCAAGAAGTGCGTGAACGTGGCAGTTGAGGGACACCATGACTGCTTGTTGTCAGCTACCAATGTAGTGGAAGCGTTTAGTGGCCAACAGGTGGCAGTTACAATTTTGTTTTTCTCTTTTGTATATATATACCCTGCTGAGAAAATGTACAGGACACACACGATCAATCAAACATCTATTTTCTCTTACAATTTACAGCATTTTATCTTAGCCGATTTTATGTCTCTTAGCCTTAGTTTAGCATAGATTCATCACTCCCAATGCTTTCTGAAGTAGTTGGGGAACCCATAACTGAGAATTAGAGTTCTATTCTCGGTGTAATTGGTTGACGGGAATCAATTTGTCAGCTGGATATTAGCCGATTCTTCGGCTGATTTGTTCACGCAAACAGAAGGAAAAAAAAAATTAAAAAAAAGATGCTATAGTTTTTCAAATATGTACAGTTGATCAAATATTATTACTTCAAAACTATCATTATTTTTTTTTTAATTTTACCGATCCATCGCCAACTTCAAGCAGACTTAGTGGAGCACATTTGGGAGCGTTTCGGGCATGAGAATAATGAAAATTAATTATGAGTCTTACATTATGTATTTCAGTTAAAATGTATTGTTATTTACTTCTCTATCGTTATGTATTTCCTATCGTTTTTAATTATATAATATAATGTTATGTTTTTTTATTATTCTTTTTAATTTATTATGTTAAATATTATTTTAAAAAAAATTCTACATTTTTTAAATATTTAATAATTTTATATATATTAATTAAAATAATTGATTTAATATTTAAATTTAAATCAAAATTGGGTTCAAATAAAATAATATAAATATGTGGGGTCCATTGTGGGACCCAACAAAAAAAAATAAGATACCACCATTGGAGCAAAAACTAAAAGAATGTCTTATGGGTGTCTTAAATCCTACGTGGCATTTTGAGCCCACAAAATAGTGTTAAGATGCTCAAGTTAAGCTCCTCCCATTGTGGATGCTTTAAGATCATCATTTTATATCTGGGCTTCAATCTCAAAATTGGGTCACTGAGATATGACTATTAATTAAAGAAATGATAGTCTGACAACCGAGAAACCGTATAAAAAAACAGTTTTAGTCTTTTTTTTTCATTTTTTTGTCAACTCAACACGCATCACGAAGCCACTTGCTCTTTGTGAGAAGACGATGTCGAACTACGGCGTCAACATATTGGTCGTCAATATAACATGACTCTATTAATTAGTTACGTGGTCGAGTCACACAACATCCAGGAAGAGGATGTGCGATAATTAGAAACGAGGCCGCATGAAACCTCGTGAATTCTAGGTTTCTAACTATTTTTGGTGACACATCCAATTAAGTTTAATCAACAGAATAGACGCAAATTGTTTTTATGTAAAATGTATGGAATAGACCATAGCACATGGGTGCTGATCTATTTTGGACAGGGGTGTTATATGCTACGTATTTTTTATAAGAAAAATAAAATGACTTTTTTGTCTTAAAGATAAGAAATATAATTTAATTTTCAATAATATTAATTACTCAGTTCATTTTATACGTTTTTTTTTTGGTACATTCATTTTACACCTTTATTAACTGTGAAAAAGAACTCAAATTTCCCATGTAAAGAGACTACTTTCAGCCATTTTAAACAAATGATATTTTTGAAATAAAATTTAAATTATACCATTATTACAGGAAATATCAGAATAAAATCATTAAGTGACATCGAGCTCGTTAATTCAAAACTGATTGAAAATAGAAAATTGTCCTTGGTCCGGCACAATTATCGAATTCATTTATTTCTAGAGTTTCGTTAACTAATTGTGGTACGGTCGACAGTTAATTAATTAACTACACTAAGGTTGATCAGGTCTTATTTTGATTAAGAGAACTAAGAATAATTCAATCACAGGAAAATGAAAACAAACTTATCATAATTTGAAATCTAACGCAAACATAGGCAAAAGATCCCTCATCATCCTAGTGATCTACTCGTGTTCAACAATGAAAATAAATAAACTAGAAACACGATAGAATCCATAAGATGAAAAAGAATAAACTAAATCGGGACACCCTTTCGGAATGACTACGACTTCTCTTTCTCTACAAGCTTCGTGCTTTAGTCTCTCTCAAAACGCAATGCAACAACTCCAAAACGCACTCCCTCAAAGAGGGTTTCTAAAAAAGGTTAAATAGAAACACACATATCTATGTCAATTCCGTCATTATGTATGGTCGTGCTTCACTATATACGGTCGTGCTTCACTTAACGACTGCACAAGTTCCGCAATTATGTACGATCATGCTGATATATGTACGGTCGTGCTTGACTCAGAATTCGAAATTGAGTCGTGCAACCACTCATGTACGGCCGTGCTGACCTATGTCAGGCCGTACTGAGCTTTGCAAGGTCATGTTGGCTTTATTCTTTGGCGCTGGATCGTACTGGAACTTTGTAAGGGCGTGTATCAATTAAGCACAACCGTATCTAAATTATGTCAGGTTGTGCTCCTTCACCAGAAGCTCAGAATTTCGCTTCTAAGTATCCAGATTTCATCCAAATAGCCCAATTTTGCTCCAAGTGTTGCCTTTTTCATATTTCTGCATAATTAAATGTAAAGTCGATGAATTATATATGGAAAGAATAAAAAAGATGGAGTTCACACTAAAAAAAATCCTTAGATATTTAGGCAATTTTGGGGTTTATCAACCTCCCGACACTTGAGCTTTGTTTTCCCTCAAACAAACAACTTGGTTAAAACTTAAATTCAGGAAAATCAAGAGCTAACCAATTAGGGGCAATAAAGTGAAGTGCATGACAGAAAAACAATAGCAATTGAGAAGTTGTCACGTCCTAGTCATTTTTCCATTAGTTCTTATTTTTTTGAGTGAAACTACCCAAAGCTCTCGATTCAATTATAATCATTTTTTTAATTTACTCTTTATAAGAAAATACTCTTATACCTTCATAATTTGCGCCATAGCGGAATAGTGAAAAATACTCTATTATAGCTTATATACACATATAGTGTGTCGATGTATAACAAGTCCTCCGTAGGTCTATTATACACCAGGCTTATGTGGTGCAGTGATGAAAAACACAGATAGTAACATATAATGACTCACTGGCCATAACTAACCTATGTTGATGGATAGCTCCTTCACAGTACCCATGCATTGTAAGGTCATCTCCCAGCTGCTACAACCATCATCCAACACATATAAGCAGTGAAAGAGGGGAGATGAGACGTTATCTAAATACTACTTACTAGGGAATAGATAGCATAGCTACTAATACAGAATAGCACACAAGACACCCATCTCCAAAGGTTATTCTCATATACTAGATCACAGCCTAGACTAAGGATCATAACGTTGATAATTCCCAACTCTCATCTAGATCACAATCCCCTCTATATGCATGCGGCCATTCTATCATCAGCAAATCCTCCTCAACGGCCCCACCAGACCTATTTATGTTGTTCCCACCTCGCCGATAGAGAATAGGAACGAGCGCCGTTTATCCTAAGATATCCAAACACTGCATTCCCTAAGAGTGGCTCCCTGTTCGATAAAGATGTCGGGGATGCACTCTGGATAGCACACCCTATAGACTCTGAAATGCTAGTAACCCTGTCAGGATGATTGAGCTGCCCAACAACCAAGACATAGAGGGAGCAACCCAACCGTCACCAAAGGCATATGTCGGACTCAATCGATCGTCAAGGAAACCGCAAGTCTGGTGTACTGTGCATATCGTACCCACACCCTGATAGCCTGGCCTCGTACGCAATGGTCGACCCATATACGCACGACAGTGGTAACATGCAAAACCATGAACCTTATAGCTTTGACCCAGAACTCCAGCCTAAGAGTACACCTTGATCCCTTTTATCTCGTCATCCAGCCAACTCAGCTCATATATCCGATAATCTTCTTAAGGGTCGAGTAATCTCTAACCATAATCATCACTCGTATATGTGTCTCTCTCTATGTTAGGATCATCAGCCTATAATATCCTCGAAACATAATAATCCTCACCATGTGCTCTCACGTCAATTGTAACAACCATCATAGCAATACAGATAAAAGCCTAACGTCGCATAAGGCAACTACTACAAACACAAGCATACAACAACAGAGTATACATACATACAAGTCATACAAAACATGCAACCCTTATGGCGGCTGATAGGTATTGCAAATACTCTCTTGAATAATCGCATCCCATAGTCCTACTAAGAATTACCGATATCAGCAACCATTAGAGCATAGGACTCTACTCCATTTTGTACTGGTAGTCTAACTACTATTCCAGTATTTAGGCTTCTCTCTCCCAATACCTGGTATCCATAGTTGCAGGGTATGATCTCCTTTGTTCTTCTTATTCTCGCCATTGGTCTTGTTGTATCCAAAGGTATTTGGGTATGACCCAAATGTGCATTGGGTATGCCATTGACCTAGGATTGTCGCTGAAAGGATAATGCATATATTAGTATAATCAGCCTATTAACAATATCCTAGTATCGCTACGGGAACACTATGGAATAAACCTAAAGGATAGTTCGGGGTTATACCTAATGTCAACAGGACGGTGTAGGTAATCGCTGAGTTGGAGCATCGACCTCCTGGTGTAGCGCCTCCTCTGTACATAGAGAATAATACACTGTTAAAACAGGTTAAGGATAAAGCTATCATTACAACCTAAGGAGTAAGTTATTACCACAACTCCCGTAGCCTCAGGATAGCTACAGAGCCTCGCTATCGCACCAGTATTCAAGTATTTGGTCGGGGTGACCAAAATGCCCTTTTTAGGGTGAGAAATGGACATAGATGGAGGAAATGGGAGCTCTACACGAGCTGGGGCGTCTCCCAAATGAAGAGGGGATGGCTATCTGTAGTTTTGGGAATGGACCTCGTCGCGCCGCGAGAGGCACTTGGTCACGTCGCAAGAGTGTCAGTTCCTGACATGTGTTAACGCTGAGATGCATGCGTGAAAACACGCGTATTGGTCGGTCGCATCGCGACAGTGTTGATGCACAATTCGCATATTTTCCTTTTTATCGCTCCTAGCCTATTCCAAATCTCATTCTCAGATCCCTTGAGCTTATTTAAAGCTCTTAACACTATAAGTGCATTAGGTTCCGATTAGCGTTTCCAAATTAAGAAATTTGGGATGTCACATTACTACCCCCTTACAAAAATTCGAGTCCTCAAAAATTCAGTAAGATTTATGGTAATCCCAAACCTTGGAATAGATTATTCTTAATCTTCTTCTTATTAGAGACATTCTCAATGTCTCCCTTCTTAACTTTCTTACTTCTTGACGATTCTTATATTCCGATCCGTCTTCATCGTCTTCCCTTAGAAGGGAATCAGACGACTTTCCTTGCATATTATTCCTTCATTCTCCTTTTCTTCCTTCCTCGTTTCTTCCGATATTATTCGATTTACTCCTTACTATATCCTCTTTTCAACTTTTTCTCCTTCTGTTGTGAAGCTTCTCCTTCTCTTCCTGTATTCCTTGTGGAAGGTATGTCATCTATAACTTTTGATGATTTCAACCTTCCTAAGTCTCAATATGGAGGTACGGATGCCTAAGACATCGTATATCGAGAGGCATTATGGCTGGTAAAGCGTGAAGAATTGGACTAGAACAAGATAGTCCAATACGAATGTCTTTTAAGAATTACATCAAGGAATTTCCTGGTCTTTACTTGAAACGAAAGATGAATCATTTCCTATGGAAAGAATCATCATTTGGAATGTCAGGGTTAACTATCCGACCGTTCACTGAAAGTGGCGAAAATGACGTCGGACAAGGAAAGGGATGGGCTGAATACATGGATTCTACCAAGAATTGAATCCACGTGAGTTGCAGTATCGATGACTTTGGGACCCGAATGGGAATAGAGCTAACAAAGGTCTTCAGTCTATGGAATGTAGAAGTAGTTTTATTCAGTTAGGATGACCAACTGGTGGTGACATCTCAGATAAGAACAATTAGTTCTGAGATGGCTTTATTAGAAAGATTAAGGGTGTAGTAGCTTTTGGATATACATTGGATGCGAATTTTCTATGGAGGTGGTGATCGGTTACAAGTATGTAGACTGTTCCGGATGTTTAATCTGTACTAAATCTGATACTGACAATCTTTCTTCTAAGGAGCGATTAGACCTGGGAGACACTAAATCTGATACCGACAACCTTCGTTAAAATGAAGTTGACAAAGTTATAATTGCTAGCTTCTCTCCAACTAGATGAAAGGTGTCAAGCACGAATGTGAGGATTTCAAATACAGGCACGAATATATTAACGAGAGTTCCTTCAGCTTCCTTCCAAGGGTTAATACCCTTTCATCTTCCTACTTCTTACTTCCTTCTTTGATTTAGGAATGGAACACATCTCCATTTTCCTTACTCCTTAATTCCTAATTGCGTGTTCCAATTCTCTCTTTGTCTTTTGGTGATTGCCGCCCACAAGATCTCAGGTGATGGCGTATATGCCGTTGCCCACTCATTCGCGATTGTAGTTGTGACTCTGTGAATAAAAGTTACCAGGAAAAGAATTTGGTAACTGACGTCAAATGTAACACCCTGATTTTCGCATGAACATGTAAATTATTATTATTTATATCATTATTAATCATATCTCTTATATTAACCTCTAATCTTATATAAATAGATATGTGATTAATTATATTAGTATGTGAGTATGAGTTCTTGAGTGTTAATATATAATATTGTGCATGATAATACATGATTATGTTGAGTATGTGTTTAATATGTTAATGTGTGATTTATTCATTTAAATATGTGTTGTTTTAGTAAGTAGTATATTGGTATGGTATATTATTATTTTATTATTTAAATTTTTAAAAAATAACAGCCTTGAGTATTATAAATATTTTGGAATAATTGTTTTATTTTTAAGAAAGGATGTAAAAATGAGTTTAGTATTATAAGGGAGTATATAAATGATTTTGTAAGAGAGTTTTGTTAAAAATAAAGGGAAGGAAAAAGCACCCGAACTTGGTTCACGTTGCTAGCCCATGTGTTTTAAATGAAGATCCTACTAGTTGCACCCCATGTTCCTCCCGCAGCACACCCCCGATTCTCACTTAAGCTCGCACTGTTCATTATCATAAAAAAAGTTGTGCAGCTTTTGTTTTAGAAAACCTAGCGCAGCAAAAGTTCTCTCATCTCGTTCTCCCATGTTTGACCGTGGCTTGACACCAAATTTCATCTTCTCACTCGAAATCAGTCATAGAATCCGTTTCTAACCTCTGTTCGATCAATCGGAGCCCCGTTTGTCGTGTTTTGTTCCTTGGGGCGGACTGTAATTCCCTTTTTCTGGCAACCACGGTTGTCGGTTCGAAAAATGGACGACATTTTTGGATTCCTCGCGTCGAAACCTTTGGGAACCATTACTCGTTCTCTCGTTCCGGTGAAGTTGACATCGGACCCGTCGTAACTCGTTGTCTCGGTAAGACGTTTTCCAGTCAATCTTTTGGCTTCCTTTTGACTTCGTTTCAGTTTTAAAAATTCTCTAATATTATTTGACATTGATTGTCATTTTTTTGTCCAGCCATATTTCATTCTTTGCGTGACCGTTACTTTTCTATTTGCTCGTTTAGTGCCTAATTCGGTTGACGTAGGCAAATCCCCCTTGCTCTCTTAAACACTGCAATTTTTCTCGACCAAGGTAAGGGCTTTTCTCCTATAAGTTAGAGCTAAACGTTAGTTGTGGTCTAAATACTGTTATTTTTCTCAATTCTCTTTTCTTTCCCTTTGATTTTTGCTACTTTATTTTAATTATTGTTGATTGTTATTGCTTGATAATTGATTATCATCATAAAGCCTTCTTTTTTTTTTATTCAACGTGATCCTTCAAACAGGTTTGATGTTTTTTTTTATTTTGGTATTTGAATCTATTGAAGTCACGTGTGCCATGTTTTTTTTTTTAATCTGGGATATTATTTAAGTTGTCATGTTGCTTTCGTTTTCTTTTATATATATGGTCTGATTCCATATGGCCAATTTTGATTGAAAAGTGCAGCCATTTGAATCAAAATGTGTTTCTTTCTATTAATGAAATTGTCTTTGATTTGCGCCCCATAACTAGAAACGTGTTGCATAAGAAGCATAAAATTGTTAATATGGATACTTGTTGATTCTTGATGTTGTAATTTAGTACAAAATGATTTATGTGTATTTTATTAATAGGGATATTGTTGATTGTTATTATTCTTTTGATGGATGGGTACTTGTTTGTTTCAAACCGTGAGATGGTGATGTTAGTTTGTGAAAGAAATTTTAATATGTGTGGTGGATTTTCTGGTAAATTACCTTCTTCATGGGATGAATAAGTTTTGACTAACCATGACATGCATCATGTAGAATGGCATGTGTAGGGCCTTCGTGATGGAGATATGTTTTGATTTCCCATTGGTATGAGAGATAGCTATTATTTTGGGACGACCTTCATGGTTAAGGCCTTCGTGGCGGTGATATGTTTTGATTCCCAATTGGTATGGGAGGTAGCTATTATTTTTGGACGACTTTCATGGTTAAGGCTTTCATGGCGGTGTTAAATTAAATTCCCCATTGTTATGGGATGACTATATCGCGATCATGAGAGTCTTGTATAAGGTATGCATACTAACTTGAATATGCCGATTTTTGTGATGTTGTAAATGTGATTATTTTATTCGTAAGTTAGTATAAAGAAGAAGAAGAAGAAAAAAGGTGAATAGATCCTCTTATGTCTTAAAGATGATTATTTTTAATTCCAAGTTCGTGCTAAAATGTGAATATATTTTCTTATTGGTGCTCAACATGATTATTCTTGTTTACATATTTTTATTTAAATGTGAAAAATAGTACAAATCGTATTTGAGCAATTTCTCCATGCTTTAGCTTGTTACAACTTGTCATATGAACTGACCCTTACACCACTTTTTAGGTACAAGTGGATTTGAGAAGCCTCAAGTATAATTTGTTTGCATTTTTGTTGATCGTGCCGTCGACGAATAATTGTGGGTACATGGGTGTTAGATGTTCTGTGCTACCTTTTGAAACGTTAATGTTATCTTGCGCAAATTGAACTTGGTATCTTTATTTTTATCGTGGACGTGATGTTTTTCCCGCTAAATTAATTGGGATAACTTAAACTTTGGTTATTTTTCCTATAATTTATAATTTCAGAATTTTATTATATTTTAATTGTGTTGTAGAGTAGTTACAAGCATTTGTTAATTTAGTTTCATCTGATTTAAAAATTAAATTAAATTTTCAGTTATACTAAAATTAGTTCAGTGGTTAAGCAGGGTCCTTGCTATTAATTAAATTTTTATAACTGACATTAAAGCATTTTCGTGATTATCAAACGTTTTATAAGTTATCAACTGTCACTTTTATTTCAAAAAAAAAAATAGGCCGATTTTCTTAGAATAGACGAGTTAACACCTTGAAAATTCGGGGCGTTACATCAAACAAATAAGTCACTAGTAGGATCAAGAGAACAAATGATCCCAGCTATTGTCATTTATAAAGAAAGGGTCTGGTCTCAACCTTTTTGAAAAATCAAGTTGAGACATGAAGGAACAAGATTTAAGCTAGGGCTTGGTTTCTCTTAGCATATATGAAGAATTTACAAATTTTAGGAGTACTAAGGGGGTTCGATCTTGCTTAGAGAATTTAAGGATCGAAAATCCTACGGCATTAAAATTTTACAAGAGAAAATTTAAACGAAAGCACACAAAGGTCGATATCAAAATATGATATATATATATATATATATATATGTATGTATGTATGTGTGTATGTGTGTGTGTGTGTGTTTACAAAAAGTTAGGACAATGCTAGTACAAGAGAGTCCAAAAAAAATTCATGTAAGAACCCATACATCCAAAATACATACACATACACATATACAAAAGATCATGATACGCGTATAGGTGGGTACCCTCTCCGGGGTCAGTCTAAAGTCATTTCTCTCAGGGTACTATCATCACTCTCCCTCCTGCAGGATCCTGCTCTGCTGAACAGTCCTGCAGTGGGCCAGGATCCTCTCTGATCTCTCCTGCTCCTCCTGAGCTCGGTGATTCTCCTCCTCTGCCTGCTCATATCCTTGGTCGATCCCATAAAACCTACTAATATCTGGGTCAATGGGATCTATAGTGGGTGTAGGCGAAATCACGATCTTCTCCTCCTCATCGAACGTTGTTGTCCATGCATCCTCCTGCAGTGCACACTCTCTTGTTTGATGGGTCCCAGCACAGTTTCAACACTGAGGTGGTACCAAAAGATGAGTAGGGGTATGTAGAATGACTCTTCGGGAAGACTCTCCTCTCAGGAGTATAGAGGGGCGGGTTGTGCTTACTGAAGGTCTCTCTCTCAGGGTGGAAAAATCCTGCCAGGCCATTCCAATAGGTGTCTAAGGACTCTCTGTCAGGGACACAGGGGTATTCTCTAAAGGTGTGGTCACACTTTTAGGAATAGAGGCTAAACTAGGTCTCCTATTGGTCGCTCTGGGGTGTGGACGTCGACAACCTCTCCTCTCGTTCTCTAGGAGATGCAGCAAGGTAGTGTTCTGTAGTGGAAACTGAGTGTTCTGTTGCAGAACTATCGTGATCATGTCCATGATGGTGTGGTCCACCATCAACTCCATCCTATACTCATCCATAGCCTTCTGGAAAGAAGGCCCTGTGCTGTCAGAATCCGGCACTATTGAAGCCCTATCAGACAAACGCATAGCCTTTCGCCTACCGTGAGCCACGGATCCTGAAAACACAAAGATGGGATTCATAAGATACCAAGAATATAGCATTCTTTAAATATCTTATGAACAAAATATAAGCAATTTATCTTTACCCGCAGATATTGATAACTTGCTTATATGATTCTCTACCCCGACTACATACTATGGTAGATTTATTCCTCCCTATTCTCATAATGTCTTATTCTCTATGTGCAGAGGAGGTGCTGCACGAGGGGATCGGGATTCCAGTTTGGAGGTTACCTACGTCGTCCTTTCGACTTATAGGTATAACTCTGAACTATTCTTTATGTTTATTTCTTAGTATTCACGTAGCAATGCTAGGATAATATAAGTAACACGATAATGTATATTATTATCTTTTCAGTGATTCCTAAGCCAATGGTATACTCAATGCATAGTTGGTTCATGCCCTTAGGCGTTAGGATTAATTATGTCGTAATGACATCTAGGAGTATCCCAAATACCTTTAGGATACAATATGACCAATGGCAGGAACATGAAGAGCAAGTGATGATCTATCCTATAAATGCCAGGTATGTGGGAGAGAAAAGCCTAAATACTAGAATAGTAGTCAGATTACCAGTATAGAATAGAGTAGAGTCCCACGCTCTACTAGAGGATGATATCATTAGTTCTTAGTAGGACTATGAGATGCGATTACTCTAGAGAGTGAGTGATTGCGATACCTATTAGCCGCCATAGGATTGGTGTGATTTGTATGTTTTGTGTACTTGTATGCTTGTGCTTGTAGTAGTTGCCTTATGCAACGTTAGGCTTTTATATGTATGATGATGTTTACTATGATTGATGTGAGAGCGAAAGAGGACTTGCTACACCTCTGCAGAAACTTTATTCAAGATTAACTCGTGTGAAACCTCACTACATCCTTAATATTTCTGATAAAGCCATTTCAGAACTAATTGTTCTTCTCTGAGACATGATGACTAATTGTTATGTTTCTCAAACCGAGGACCCTTACTAAACCTGTTCTCGGTAAGACCTCAAGATCATTAACATTCCAATAGACATGGACTCTGTTCTTAGCGGAATCCATGCATTCTATCCATTTCTTCATTCAATGTTACCTCCATATAAACGCTTGGACTGTTAATCCTGACCTTCCATAGGATGATTTTTTCATACAGAACGAATCATCTTCTATCCCGAGTCAAGACTAGCAACTTCCTTGATACGATTCTTAAAACTTTCGTATTGGACTATCTTGTTCTAGTCCAATCTTTCATGCTTTATCTACAGTACTTAGTTTCGCTTCGCGAAGTAAATCTCAAGAAATCGTGCCTTTCGATATATGATCCTTGTACGCTCTTTCAGACTTAGAAAGGTTGAAATCATCAAAAGTTCCAGATGATGAACCTTTCAAAAGGAATACTGGAAGAGAAGGAAAAGCTTCACAGCGGGAGGAGAAGAAGTGAATCGATGAAGTTGGAAAAAGGATGTAGTAAGAAGCAATTCAGGTAACACCGGAAGAGATAAGGAAGGAAGGAAAGGAGAATGAAGGAATAATATGTAAGGAGAATCATCTAATTACTGTATAAGGAAAGGCGATGAAGACAGAACAAAAGATAAGACCCATAAAGAAGCAAGAAGGGAGACATTGGGAATGTCTCTCAAAAGAAGGAGAATAGGAGGAATCTATTCCAAGGTTTGGGATTACCACCCATCTTATTGAATTTTCGAGGACGAAAATTTTTGTAAGGGAATAGTAATGTAATATCCCAAATTTCTTAATTTAGAAACCCTAATTGGATCCTAACGCACTTATAGTGTTAAGGGCTTTAAATAAGCTCAAGGGATATAAAAAATTGAAAATGGGGCTTGGAATAGGCTAGAAGCAATAAAAAGGAAAAAAGTGCGAATTGTATTAGTACTATCGCGAAGCGACAAGAAGGCCTCGCAACGCGAGTATCAGCTTCGTCACGACGCGACATAAAGATTGTGCAAGCGACCAACTGAGATGCGTGTCTTCATGCATGCATCTCAACATTAACACATGTAAGCAGCTGACCCTATCACAACGCAATCATGTGTGTCTCGCGATGCGATGAGACCCAAACTCAAAACTATAAATAGCCTTCTCCCATTTCATTTTGCTTGCCCCCAACCCTCTCTCTATCACTTCTTAGTCTAATGTAGTATTTTGGTCACCTTGGCCAAACATCCAAATATCGGTGTGATAGCGAGGCTCTAGAGCTATTCTGAGGTTTCAAGAGTTGTGGTAATACCCTACTCCTTAGGCTATAATGGTAGCTTTATTCCTCCCTATTCTCATAATGTCTTATTCTCTATGTGCAGAGGGGGTGCTGCATGAAGGGATCGGGATTCCAGTTCAGAGGTTGCCTATGACATCCTTTCAATTCATAGGTATAACTCTGAACTATCCTTTAGGCTTATTTCTTAGAATTCACGTAGCAATGCTAGGATAATATTAGTAACATATATATATGTTATCTTTTCAGCGATTATCCTAAGTTAATGGTGTACCCAATGCATAGTTGGGTCATGCTTTTGGGCGTTCGGATTAATTATGTCATAATGATATCCGCGAGTATCCCAAATCCCTTTGGGATACAACAAGACCAATGGAGGGAACATGAAGAGTAAGTGAGGATCTATCCTACAAATGCCAGGTATGTGGGAGAAAGAAGCCTAAATACTGGAATAATACTTAGATTACCAGTATAGAATAGAGTAGAGAGAAAGAAGCCTAAATACTGGAATAATACTTAGATTACCAGTATAGAATAGAGTAGAGTCCCATGCTAAGACACCCTTGCCCCATTTATAATATTATCCCATAATTATGAATAATAATACTAACACAATATCAGAGTACAATGGAAGAAAATATTTTTCATTATATATATAAAAGTTTTTGTACATACAAGGGTTCCCTCCTAGGAACCAGCAAAAGAATAATATATATACATACAAGAACCCCATTGGGTATACAAAAGAATAACATTATCATCAGTCAAAAGATATCAAAAGCCTAATGGGAAGCCTCCTACATCTGGCCCGTCCAGTGAAACCTAACGCGTGGTCGTGGCGGAAGACGGGAGTCCCTATTGGAAAGATGTCCCTGGAGCCTAGACTTATAGACCTTCAAAGGCTCTACCAGAGGAGCAACATGAGATGAAGGGACAATCGTCTCTTACCTACGGCGAACCTCCCAATGTCCGATACTATCCCTAGCCATACTATAAGATCCAGAAGATGAAGGAGCAGTAGGGTAACGTTGCCTAGACCTAGGCTCTCGCCACATGCGGTTAAATGGCAACCGCTACGCAATTCTAAAATCACCAATAAAGGTGGCCCTCAATGACCCTAAGAGACGAAAAAAGACACTAACAAGACCTGTGTAGATAACGACATGGCGGTTATAATCAATCTCCCAGCAATCCCTGTCCATGTTGTGATAATACACCTCGGAGTCAACCCATACTGGGATGCTCGGCTCCTTCAGCATCGACGAGTGGAAGTAGTGAGACATCTTCAAGCTCTCGAGTACCTTCAAAATCTAAATATATAAAGTATAGAAAAGATAGGAACCAAGACAAAGCATGGGAGATGAGAACACACTACACACCAAATAATGGGAAAACAGGAGAATAGAATATGTGAAGAAATAGGTTCAAGCATCCTCGAGCAATAGTTGGGGTCAACACCTAGCTACCTTGTTTATGCAATCTAGAACTATATGCCTACGTGGCCACACAGCTTAGTAAAGCAATAGCAGCCCCACCACAACCTTATAGTTAACAGCTCAGCTACTCAGTTGTCTATCCCCATATCCCACTCATCGTACCCCTAAGAGTGCACCCCTGCTCCCTAATTTCGGCTGATATGAACAGGTGTCGGGGCGGCACTCGGGATCGGCACTATGGACAGTGTTACAATAGTACCCCGTCAGGATGACCAGGCTACCCGACGTCCCGACATAATGGCGGCCAAACCATTGGTCACCTGTAGACTTATTGGACCCAGACTATCCTCAAGGATCAGCGCGTCCTATACTGATTGTATCGTGCCCGCACTTTGGCACCTAACCTCGTACACAGCCTATGTGCATGGTAGTGGGTTACAGCAAAGCTATGCATGTGGTTATTTATTACTCAGCACCAAACAACTTATCATTATTCATCAGCTCAACCTAACAGTTTATTATTATTTATTACTTCAGCCAGTATTTAAAATTAGTTAATTATCCTCCCCACATCATTAGCATGAAATAATTCAGCAATAACTAACAATTAAACAATCAACATTAATCAGCAGTTATCAGCATACAAGCTAACCCTGGCGTCGCTCAGGCGACCAACTACTAACAATCAAATAGCACACACAATCACCAAACAACTATAAGTCGTCTACCCTAGGGTTTTCACACAACAATCTTTCCTATGGTTGATGGACTAGTGACTACTATCCTTAGCAGTTGTAATCTCAACATCCCTGGAGCAAAATGGGTCCATCGCGTCGCGATGGCCACAGACACAGCCTCCATCGCGTCGTAATCAAGCCACGTGCCAGTGGTTGGACGGTTGTGATCACCGAAATTCATCGCGTCACGACACCCTTCTCTCTGGGGTCCCTCGCGATCGTCGCATTTTCGGAAAGTTCTAATCTCTTGGTTTCTAGGGTTTTCTAGAGTATTCTTGGGTTTCTAAGGGTATTTTCGTCCTTTTTACTCCTTTTTAGCCTATTTTTATCACTTTAGGACTTTCCTAGGTATTTCTTTGCCTATTTTATTTTCTCAAGATGTCATGCATGCTCTACTAGAGGCTGATATCATTAGTTCATAGTAGGATAACGAGAATGCGATTATTCCAGAGAGTGAGTGATTGCGATACCTATTAGCTGCCATAGGATTGGTGTGACTTGTATGTTTTGTGTACTTGTGTGCTCTGTGATTGTATGCTTATACTTGTAGTAGTCGCCTTATGCGACGTTAGCCTTTTATATGTATGATGATGTTTACTATAATTGATGTGAGAGCACGCAGTGAGATTTATTAGGTTTCTGAATAGGACTAGGATAGGTTGATTTAGAGAGATGCTTGGGTAGATTATGATCATGGTTTAGTGAGTAACCGACCCTTTGGAATATTGATCCTTTATAGATTAACATGATTGATGGTTAGATTGGGTCGAGATTACTTAGGCTTAAATCTGGATTAAAATCATGGTTTGCATGTTACCACTGTCGTGCGTACGTGGGTTGGCCAGTGCGTACGAGGCCAGAAGTACTAGAGTGGAAGTACGATATGAGCAGTACAGAGAACTTGCGGTTTCCTTGAGAATGGTATTGGATCCGACGTATGCCTTTAGTGATGGAAGGTTGGCCGCTCTTCCTATCTCGGTAGTCGAGTAGCCCAATAATCTTTACAGCGTTACTGGCATATCAGAGTCCACGATATGTGCGATCCAGAGTGTAGCCTCGATACCTACCGTTAGGGGCGGGGAACCACTTTAGGGGTACGATGAGCTGGATATGCCGGATGGACGACTGGCTTGTTCTCATTCTCGGTCGTGAGGTAGAGACAACATAGGTAGGCCTGGTGGGGTCAACAAGGAGGATTTTCTAATGATAGAATGGCCACATGTAATAAGTATTAGGATTTTCATGGGAAAAGGGAATCAATGCTATTATGATTTAAAAGGGACCTTAGAACCTGATCTTTAGTCTACGCTATTATCCAATATATAAATACCTTTGGAGATGGATGCTTTATGTGATATTACCTACCACTATAATAGTATTTTGATCACTTCTTATCTCCCCTCTTTCTTTCTTTGCTTGTATGTACTGGTTGAATGCATTAGCAGCTAGGAGAAGACCTTACAGTACAAGGGTAGTGTGAAGGAGTCATCCATCAGCATAAGTTTGTGTGTCTTTATCTGTGCTACTTGTCACTGCACACACGTAAGCCAGATGTATAGTAAGTGAAACGGCCTGGACTACTTTCAGGAGTGCCGACTGTCCCCACAAACCAACACAGGTCTTTTCAGCGTGCTTTGTCCTCACTCACACACTTTCTGAAAAACTTCCCAGAAGGTCACCCATCCCAAGAGTGCTCCAAGTCAAGCACGCTTAACTATGAAGTTCTTATGTTTCGGGCTCCCGAAAAGAAGATGCATCTTGTTGGTATAGGTAGTACCAATTAATTCTTTTAAGCCATCCTTCAACCGTGCGGTCCATACCGCATTGACCTCAGGATCCCTCTCATTCCGGTGTAAATTCGGTTCATTCACGTGTCCCCTAGCCTAGAAGCATGCCAGGAGCCGCTTCTTTGTCCGTGCTCAATGCACCGGCGATCACTCCCCGCCCTCGTCAGCCTAAGGCGTCACATGCCTACCAGCTTCCGTATGGTTCGTCCCCGAACCATACCGTACTGGGAGAGGTCCGCTCTGATACCATTTGAAACGGCTTGGACTACTTTCAGGATTGCCGACTGTCCCCACAAACCAACACAGGTCTTTTCAGCATGCTTTGTCCTCACTCACACACTTTCTGAAAAACTTCCCAGAAGGTCACCCATCCCAAGAGTGCTCCAAGTCAAGCACGCTTAACTATGAAGTTCTTATGTTCCGGGCTCCTGAAAAGAAGATGCATCTTGTTGGTATAGGTAGTACCAATTAATTCTTTTAAGTCATCCTTCAACCGCGGCAGCCCCATACATGCACCTCGGATCCTCTCATTCCGGTGTAAATTCGGTTCATTCACATGTCCCCTAGCTTAGAAGCATGCCAGGAGCCGCTTCTTTGTCCGTGCTCAATGCACCGGCGATCACTCCCCGCCCTCGTCAGCCTAAGGCGTCACATGCCTACCAGCTTCCGTATGGTTCGTCCCCGAACCATACCGTACTGGGAGAGGTCCGCTCTGATACCATTTGAAACGGCCTGGACTACTTTCAGGATTGCCGACTGTCCCCACAAACCAACACAGTCTTTTTCGTGCTTTGTCCTCACTCACACGCTTTACGAAAAACTTCCCGTAAGGTCACCCATCCCAAGAGTGCTCCAAGTCAAGCACGCTTAACTATGAAGTTCTTATGTTCCGGGCTCCCGAAAAGAAGATGCATCTTGTTGGTATAGGTAGTACCAATTAATTCTTTTAAGTCATCCTTCAACCGTGCAGTCTCATACCTGCACAGCCTCAGGATCCCTCTTATTCCGGTGTAAATTCGGTTCATTCACGTGTCCCCTAGCCTAGAAGCATGCCAGGAGCCACTTCTTTGTCCGTGCTCAATGCACCGGCGATCACTCCCCGCCCTCGTCAGCCTAAGGCGTCACAGTAAGCCTATGGAGGGCTTGGTATACACTGGTACGCTATATTTATAATAAAATATTTTCCATTATGGCGCATATTATAACGGTATCAGAGTATATTAGGGTAAATAAATAACTAAAAGAAAGGATTATAATTGAACCGGGGATTTGGGTAGCAACTCATAATAATAAAATAAAGTTAAAATAACTAAGGTGTCACAACACGTTCCCCCAAAAGGTTAAATAGAAACGCGTACATCTGTGTCAATTTCATCATTATGTACGGTCGTCCTTCACTTAATGACTGCACAGGTTCCTCAATTATGTATGGCCGTGCTGATGTATGCATGGCCTTGCTTATCTTAGAATTTGGCGTTGAGCTGTGCTGCCACTCCTGTACCGGTTGTATGGCCGTGCTGACCTATGCCAGGCTATACTGAGCTTTGTAAGGCCGTGTTGACTTCATTCTTCGGTGTTGGTACAAAGAAAGGGTGTGGTAAAACCTAACCACCCCAACTACCCATATAGATCAAAATAAAACAAAAGAAACATAGTTGCCCAACAAACAAGCACACTGTAGAAAAGGCTTTGTAGTATCTCTTAAAAAAGTATAGGTTTACTCCTCAGGTATTAACCCTCAACGTCGGGTAGTAACTTGACGTCTCCCAACATCAAGTATAGGTATGCCCATTGTCCGACGAGTAACCCTCACACTCTATCTAGTGCAGGTGTCACTGGTCGCACAGTCATGACGAGCCCTACCCATCTCCTCAAAGGGTAGAGTCATCCTAACTCTAAAGTTACCTATTCGGGTTCTCAAAGACTCGTCAACCATAGTCATGTAACAGGTAACTAGACCTATGTATGTCGCCATCGAAGTCTAGAAATTTAGATGCCAGCCACGTCCTCCTAAATCGGGAAAGATGACCCTTATCGTTGCTTCAATCGGCACATGCACTAGGATCATCAAGATCCACATGTCCATATGTCTGCTTTTTAACCTCTCAATCATCAGCCTCTTGTCTAAGATAATTGAGATAGAGTACATACATAGAACACAAAGGGGTAAATCTTCTAAACGCCATAAAGTAGGGATATCAGAGTAACACTTAGAAGTTTAATGCATAACATACACAGTTAATCACAAACATCCCCAATCATGTTTTCTAGTGTCCATGCCTAACTACATGTGACTATGCATGTTGGCCAATTCATGTAATTACATACTTACTCATCGGGATAGTCACTGTCAGCTTGATCCCTTCCTTGCTTTCCGGACTCAGAAGCTATTCTTCCTTACCGTCGGCCTCAGAAGGTGTCCCCCACAGGCTAGACTAATCACAGACTAGTCTTTATCATAAGACTTTAAATAAATCATAAGTGTGTCCCCATCCCTCAGAAGAGTTTCTTCCACTATTCTTTCCTGAGAGCATCGTACAAGGAACCTCGAGCAAGGAGGCTTCCATCCATGTAATTTAATCAGTGTTCCGAGAGGGAATCCCTCTAGTCAAGAGGTTCTCTATACATAAAGAGTGATTCTGCATACCATCTGGAAGAGAGTAGACCACTTCAAGGAAAATGAGGTTGAACCTTTCTCACTAAAGAAAGTCAATGCACATGCCATGTCATAAATGCTCAAATTTTCAAGTTTTGACCTACGAGCCTAGTATTCTGACTTCAGATTCTCTAACATTCTGTCTTGATTACTTTGTAATCAATCCATCAATAACAGGGTCAAATACTGAACTAGTGCAAGTCAAACAAGTGACTTGTACAACAAAGAATATCAAACAACACTTATTTCAGCATAACTTTTGTGTGCATCACTATAAGGACAATCTTTTTATTCCCTACCAAATCATGTAATAGCTCAAAGATATCAAACAAAATAACTCTATTTTAGGTCTATCTGAATTTGTACTAGAACTTATCTACTGAACTATTAACATCATATATCTAAATACTTTTAGCCTAATATATATTGACCAACTTCCTTAGTATCCAGTTCAACTCAAATAATCGAGTTTACCTAGAGCCTCAAAACTAACTATAGTATAACAAATTAATAACCGGTTTATACATATCACAAATGGTAATATCTTTACCCGAATCACTTAAACTCAATTGGTTCTTGCAAATCTCCAAAAACATATCCTGTAACGACCCATTTTCCAGGGCGCTACTAAGTCAGTATCTTGACAATTGTTTACATATTTCTGAAAGGTGAAATACTCTGCCTTGCACGTTTTCCAAAAATGTGGTTCTATATTTTTATTTTTATTTTTTTTAAAACTTTTTTTTTCAAAATGGCTGTCAGAGTATTGCAGCGACTTTAGAAACATGGCGGAATTATTTAGAAACACCACCTAACCACATTCAATTATTTCATCAATTCACGTCTAACAATACATGTCTTGAAACATAACAGATATTTATTACAATACTGAACAACGATGATTATTCTATAGCTGGTCGGCACAATACGTTCCTTACTAGACTACCAGTAGACTCTACATACAGTCAAGCTAGGTGACCATTACAGCTGCTCCTCCTTGCAGTTCCAATCCTCTGCTTGTTCCGCCATCTGGGTTACAATCATTAATTGACAGAACCACTGGCAAGGGTCAACTTCTCAACAGATCATGATAAACCAAAGCAATAAAGCAATAAACAACCACAGTTTCTACAATTCACCAGCAATAAGCAAACAACAATGTAAACAGTTCACAGAACGTGACTTAACTCTCTCACTCTAGACTCGACTCGACTCGACTCACTACTCATTTTCTCTCGACTCGACAATTATTCCGGAAAGCAGACGCAGATCCATCAACTGACATACCAGCCGTAGCCTTGGGATCTTTCGCTTCTCCCTAGATATGCAGTACCCGGTTCCTACGCTGCGACGCCTAGTCAATCTCCCGTAAACAAAAGGGGACCTAGCACCCTTAGTTATCCGGGTCACGGCTCAAAAACGTCATAACGACTCGCCTAGCTCTCTCACTCGATGAATAGCTCTCCGCTTACAATATTCAAAGAGTGACGCATAAGATTACTTGACCGCATATCAAATAAAGAGAGCATGCTTAACATGAAGAAAACACAATTCGACATTTAAGCAATAAAAATACTCTGCATGAAGAAACGCAATTCAACAGCAACACGCAATTCGTGGCATATATTCAATCTCATATCAAATAATGCATAACTCAATCATATCACAACATTACATGCTTGACACGCAAATCAAGGAATCCATCCCTCTGCAACTCGATGGAGTTGACAGAGAGGTACACAAATGTGGGGGGTTGGGTTCAGGAGACCAACCACAAAGTTTTCACCCACGAATGACTCAGAATATGTTCGACCGCACGACAACAATAAACGAAGGGGTTCGAAGACCCTAACTTCGAACTCGTAGAGTTCTCAGACTTCTTCGTATTTAAATAAAGCAATTTAAATAACAAAACAATAGCTTAAGCATATCCAAAGTTGTCCTTACACAGGAACATAAAATGAATCCTAAATGTCTAGAAGTGCCCTTACCGAACTCCAAGCTACGCGTCTTCACGTATTCCTCGATCTCTACATCGCACGATCTCGGATTTACTCAAAGCCTAACAAAATAAATAACTTAGCACAATTCTTAGCTAACTTAAGCTCTCAAGCCTAACCGTTTTCCTAACCAAAAATTCATTCAAACATTTAATTCCTAGCTACTTGAAAATAAATAAGGTTTTAAAATCAAAATACTTTTTGAAAGATAACTTATCACATAACAATTTATAAACCTTAACATATTTGAAAAGTAAAGTTTTTGAAACCAAAAAGCTTCCTTGAACCTCAAGGTAAAGATCATGCAAGAAATCATAAATTTCAAAACCTAGACACATATTCATACAAGCATTTTCACAATTAACGAACCACTATTTCCTTTCCTACTCCCTTTTTGGGCCTCTCGACCATACCTATTCCCATAACCATCTAATTGCATGACAAGCATCAAGACATCAAGTTTCAACAACTTCATATAACAATTAAAATACATGAGGAAGTTTAAATCAAATAGGTTCCAAGATATTTTTCAAATATATTTCAAGGCACCAACTATCAAGACAACACCAATATAACTTAAGCACTTTCAAAGGTATGTTTCTAAAACATTTTTCACAATCAACCTAATGTCATTTCCATAGCCTTTTTCCTTTTGAAAGCAAGTCATGCTCAACTTCAGTTCATAAAATCTCATAATTCACCTACCCAAAAGCAATTTCCAAAAACAAGAGTTCTTTTGATTAAGCCAATTTCCAACAAATCTCAAAACATCTAAATCATGGCTATCATCATGTAAGTACTTTGTGGAACAATTAAATCAAGTAACCAAAATGATTTTCCTTTTCTAATCACTACCTAGGGCTCGCGGCCCTTACCCCCTTTCTCTCCCAAAAATTGCAAGTTTCCAAACTTATTTTCAAAACACTAAAGAGCAACGGTTTCAATAAAATCTTTCTAACTCTTTTGATTCAAACCATTTCAACTATGGCAATAACAATGCTACTAACTAAATAACAATAACCATTACTTATTTACATGATTCCCACAATAAATCCCACTAATCTCTTTTTTTTAAAGAATAGGTTTTAATTCACAAAACAACTCAACAACATGTTAGTTCCAAAAATGTTTCCAACTTTTTCAAAAACAAGATTTTTCCCATACAAATCACTAACTTTCTCATTTTAACTATTCCAACAATCACAATAAGATTTATACTAACTAGAACTCAAGTAACATCACCCAAACACATTGTTCACAAGACAACAACCCATAAACCCTCTTTCAAAATAATTTTCATCCCCAAAAAGATTCAAACAAAAAGTTAGTTCCCAAACTATCACCCAATATAGCAACAACAACTTCCAATTTAATCCAATTACTTTCATAATTGTTTTTTGAAAATTATACAACAACCATGTACTACCATTTTAAATGCCAAGAACACAACAATTAATTTCTAGAACAAGAACACTAATCAAGACCAATCCTAAATCAAGTCTCTTTCAAAAATTTGCAAATCTCCTCCCAACTTCAACAACATCATTTTAATTAACTCCTTTCCTTCTTGCAACCACGCTTAATCACTCAAAACCAAACATTATCAAGTCTAAGAATACTCTACAACATTTCAAGAGTCCAAAATCTTCCAATAAATTACCTAATCATGCCTCTAATCCAAAATTAGTAACTAAAATAGCAACAACAACAACTAATAAGCAAAAATCATCAACTAATTAAATTGATTCACCTCAAGATCACACAACCCATCTTTCCCTTAGGTTAGGGTTTTTCAATAATTTGGGGATTTAAGTGCTCATTTCTCTCATTGATCACAATCAACCACAACATAACGCATTTAACAAGAGAATTAGGCAAACAATACATCTCCTAATTCCTCCAAAAGGGCCACGGTTCTGCTGAGAAAGAACAAAAGGAAAGAAAATGATTTGGTTCAAACCTGTCACTCAAGAACTTTAGCTCCAATCTTCTTCCCACTCTTCTTCTTCCTCTGGTTCGACTTTCTCTCCTTCTCTCTCTCCTTCTCGTTGTCTCTCTTTCTCTCTCTCTCGGTTTCTCCTTTCTCTCACTTGCTTCGGTTTCTCTCTCTCTCCCTCTTGCTCACGCCGCTTCTTCCTCCCATGGTGCGGTGGTGCCTTGTGAGACAGGGCAGTGTGGCCGCCCTCCCTCTTTCCCCTTCCTTCACCTGTCGCACCCTCTTCTTTTCTCTCTTCCTTCTTCTTTTCTTCTCTTTCCCTGCTTTTGTTTTCTTTCTCCTTTTGTTTCGCTTCAATCTCACCTTGAGGAGGGAGTAAGAATAGAATGGGAGGATGCTAAGGTGGGGTGTGGATAAGTGGGGTGCACTGATGGAGCACAGATCATTCCTTATTAAAATAACCCAAATAACTCCTAATAAAAAAACGTGATCTACTCTTCTTATGACTACTCTCTAATCTTAAAGTCTTAAGAATACCAAAAACACGGTGTCGAATTACCGCATTACCAAAAGATTCGCGAAAATTAATTTAATGAGAAATTAATTCACCGCGTGATAATATATTATTATAAATAATAAAAACAATCTAACATTCAAAATAATCACAAGAAGTTACGTTTCGATTTTCATCGAAATCGGAGTTGGTTTTTAAATTTTAATGCGGATAAAAATTACGGCGATTCAAAACGCGAAACTTCGTTAGAGTTTTCCGACGATTTTGAACCATGAATTAATATAAAATATTAATTCTTAAATTTAATTTCATCTTGGTTTAATTCAATCAATTTCTTAGTCAACAAAATACGCGTTATCAATCACACGCAGAAAACTTAGAATAATGTAATTGATGAATTCTCTTTAAAAGCAGCATACGTCTACGCTGTCAATTAATTCGAATTGACATCATGAATAATAATTATTTATAATAAATAAATTATTTAAAATAACTCAAAATAATTTCCCGTACTCTCAATAAATCATTGAGGTGATCAATCTCTCTGACTTATTTTTCGAGTATTCAGGATTTTAACGTTAAATTTACTTTTCTTAAAAATTGGGATGTTATAATACCATCCCCCTTAAAATAGTTTCGTCCTCGAAACTACACTGATAGTAAAATACAAAAAAATTACTTTACTCAAATCCATAAAATAATTTGCACACAAGGACACTCTAGTACATATTAATATATGTAGTATTATAATAATTATAGCTACATAACATAGCATGCAATAGTAGCAATCACAAGGCATAAACATGTAGCACACCACAAAGTAAGCGTAGTTAGTGGACGGAAAAATTCCTTGCGGCTGACTGATGCTTCATTCCAGAGCCATGTTCTCTGCTTAATCTCGAACGCGAACACCAACACGAACACAGACACGAGAACGACTATGGCTTCACACCATTACTACGGAAATAATGCTAACCTATTCGCAAGTATCCACGTTTACACATATCAGGAATATCAAAAATTCACTTAAAATTTACAGAAAGACTAAAATTCTTTTCTCAAATCATTCATTTTTCATAACACAACATCAAAGCTCTTAAGAATCACATTAAATGAAGAACTGGTAAAACAAACTTTCTCAAGACTCAACCATTCTCTTGGACATTAGAGTCCCTTTGAGATTAGGTTTTCATTGTCTCAAAATCATTACGCATACTTTAATTAAAGTCTAAAAGTAACTCTAAATTTTAAATCCGCCGCTCAGTTGGTTTCAAAATAGTAAGATAGTACCTACGAATTTTCGTCTCTCAAGAGTTTTTGAAATTATAGGACTCATGCTAAAACAAATGGATAATTTTAAATGTCTAAGTCCCTAAGACTCCACCTCGTTTAGGAATACTAGGATTCCCTTGACATTAGGTGTTTCATTGTCTCAAAATACTACAATAACATTTTACAAAATTCTTAACTTAACCAAACTTGTTCCATTAACTTATGATTTAATAGAATTCTTTTAAAACTTCAAACTATTTTCAACAAAAACCCTTTTTTTTTTTAAATAGGCTGGAATCACTTATAAGTTTCCAAGGAAGTAAACAAGAAACAAATGAAATTAAAGTTTTCTAGTACTCTACTCCAAAAGTCTTTTCAAAACCATACTTACCCATATATAGACTTATAGTAAAAGGGTTTAATCATCAAAACTACTATCTTTTTCACAAAAGAGAACAAAATCATTTTCAAGCTTCATTACAAAAATCAGGATTTAACAAGAATCATAAAGAAAACTTAAGACTATTGTCAACTAGATCATTAATAAAGGTACGGCATTGAAACAGAAGGACTAAGACACTCACCTAGAACCTTCCAGGAACTCGCGGTTTGAGGAGGGACAAGAGGATTGCTATAATCACCAACCATAAAATCGCCCATAATATCACCCAAGGATACAAAGGGTATAAGGAACAGTCCTCACTTGACATTTTTGGCTTGACTAAGGACTGGAAGGAAATGATTTCTAAGTTTCTCACACACTTCAATGACACGAGGTCTAGCACTACTTAAGGGAAGGATCGAATAGCATAGGGGTCCTTTAATAGAATTTGTCCAAAACGCATAAGAGGAAAAGAAGGAAGGAATCGAGGGTTGTCACCTTCTTAAAAAAAAAATCACGGTTCCTCCCACTTCTCACCATTACACGGCTTATTTAGGGAAAGGATTGGACAGGAAGGAGGATCCCTTGTGTAAGAAGGGCGCACTGTGCATAAGGGAAGGGAAAAGAAAGAGAACTAGGTTCCCTCTATCTTTTTATGCCCACAATAGAACTCGTAATACAACTAATTATTCTCTCCCACTTTTCTAAACTTAGTGTCACCTAAGGAAGGAATTGAAGAATAGTGGGGGTCCTTTAAGTAGGATTTGTTCGCGGTATACCCTAGAAGGAAAAGAAAGGAATCCAAATCCAACACTAGGACCAATAATGCAAAATGAATTATTCTCCCTTTTTTTTTAAAACCGTCAACGCAAATTTAAAGGAGGGGAAAAGATTCACAAACTTTTGGTCCAAGGTCTTCATCACCTACTAGCACTAATACTAAAACAGAATATTTCCCTTTGCACCCTTTACAAGTGTGTGGTTGGCCAAGTAAATACAAGGAAAGATGAAAATAAATTATTCCGCTTTGCTTGGCTCTCCTCTTAAAACGAAAATTCTGTGGTCTAAAATTCGGGAGAAGGTTTTGTAAAAGAATTTTGGCTACTACCCACTACTAGTTAAGCAACCTGTCACGTACTAAAACTATTACCCACAACTCCCATTCCACTGAGTCAAATGGTTCCCGCGTAAATTAAGTTGTCACCAGACAATTAATATGCGCTTGCCAGAAAGTAGTCGCGTTTAATATTTCCTTTGGAGAATATTAATACACTCACACAAATAACAAACACACAATCAATTACATACATTCACAGCAATTTTAAAGTAGACTGTTTTGAACACAGATGTTAGTAGCAAACATGTATCATTCAGAATATCATGAAACAATTTTCATTTTCAAATTTAGTACGTATCAAAATAATTCAAGCGACTAACATTGTGGCTTATACTTAGAATCACTAATACTTCAAGGATCACATATATGCAATAATGCTAATAACGTCTCCTATGAACTATCTCTATTCCAAATCTCCGCCTGTGCATAACGCCTCATTGATGTGCTCCCTGAGATAAATTCTTCGGCTGCTAAGCTCTCTCCTTTGCTTAATGGAGAGACACGTCCCTGTGTCTGGAATCTGGATCATCTGAATCTACTCATCCATCTCTGACTTATCTGTTAAAACAGGAACCATCATTCGTTTCGGACATATTGGATTTCCATGAGGTTTCTCAACCTAATAAAAATCCCACAATATGTTTGGTGCGTCTCAGCACACGTTGTTTCAATTAAGGAACAATTTCAAACAATTACAAGTAGAGTTAATCCACTTGAGGAACAATCACACAAGCATAGTTTGACTCCCAACAAAACACATGTTGACTCCCAACAGGCTAACTTCTATCCTCCCGACACTAGACCAGCTATAGTTTGCCCAGCTCACAGTCCGGTTAGAACCGAACTGCTCTGATACCACCTTTGTAACGACCCGTTTTCCAGGGCGCTACTAAGTCAGTATCTTGACAATTGTTTACATATTTCTGAAAGGTGAAATACTCTGCCTTGCACGTTTTCCAAAAATGTGGTTCTATATTTTTATTTTTATTTTTTTTAAAACTTTTTTTTTCAAAATGGCTGTCAGAGTATTGCAGCGACTTTAGAAACATGGCGGAATTATTTAGAAACACCACCTAACCACATTCAATTATTTCATCAATTCACGTCTAACAATACATGTCTTGAAACATAACAGATATTTATTACAATACTGAACAACGATGATTATTCTATAGCTGGTCGGCACAATACGTTCCTTACTAGACTACCAGTAGACTCTACATACAGTCAAGCTAGGTGACCATTACAGCTGCTCCTCCTTGCAGTTCCAATCCTCTGCTTGTTCCGCCATCTGGGTTACAATCATTAATTGACAGAACCACTGGCAAGGGTCAACTTCTCAACAGATCATGATAAACCAAAGCAATAAAGCAATAAACAACCACAGTTTCTACAATTCACCAGCAATAAGCAAACAACAATGTAAACAGTTCACAGAACGTGACTCAACTCTCTCACTCTAGACTCGACTCGACTCACTACTCATTTTCTCTCGACTCGACAATTATTAGGAAGCGACGCAGATCCATCAATCGACATACCGGTAGTAGCCTTGGGATCTTTCGCTTCTCCCTAGATATGCGATGCCGGTTCCTCTGTTGCCGCGACGCCTAGTCAATCTCCCGTAAACAAAAGGGGACCTAGCACCCTTAGTTATTCGGGTCACGGCTCAAAAACGTCATAACGACTCGCCTAGCTCTCTCACTCGATGAACAGCTCTCCGCTTACAATATTCAAAGAGTGACGCATAAGATTACTTGACCGCATATCAAATAAAGAGAGCATGCTTAACATGAAGAAAACACAATTCGACATTTAAGCAATAAAAACACTCTGCATGAAGAAACGCAATTCAACAGCAACACGCAATTCGTGGCATATATTCAATCTCATATCAAATAATGCATAACTCAATCATATCACAACATTACATGCTTGACACGCAAATCAAGGAATCCATCCCTCTGCAACTCGATGGAGTTGACAGAGAGGTACACAAATGTGGGGGGTTGGGTTCAGGAGACCAACCACAAAGTTTTCACCCACGAATGACTCAGAATATGTTCGACCGCACGACAACAATAAACGAAGGGGTTCGAAGACCCTAACTTCGAACTCGTAGAGTTCTCAGACTTCTTCGTATTTAAATAAAGCAATTTAAATAACAAAACAATAGCTTAAGCATATCCAAAGTTGTCCTTACACAGGAACATAAAATGAATCCTAAATGTCTAGAAGTGCCCTTACCGAACTCCAAGCTACGCGTCTTCACGTATTCCTCGATCTCTACATCGCACGATCTCGGATTTACTCAAAGCCTAACAAAATAAATAACTTAGCACAATTCTTAGCTAACTTAAGCTCTCAAGCCTAACCGTTTTCCTAACCAAAAATTCATTCAAACATTTAATTCCTAGCTACTTGAAAATAAATAAGGTTTTAAAATCAAAATACTTTTTGAAAGATAACTTATCACATAACAATTTATAAACCTTAACTTATTTGAAAAGTAAAGTTTTTGAAACCAAAAAGCTTCCTTGAACCTCAAGGTAAAGATCATGCAAGAAATCATAAATTTCAAAACCTAGACACATATTCATACAAGCATTTTCACAATTAACGAACCACTATTTCCTTTCCTACTCCCTTTTTGGGCCTCTCGACCATACCTATTCCCATAACCATCTAATTGCATGACAAGCATCAAGACATCAAGTTTCAACAACTTCATATAACAATTAAAATACATGAGGAAGTTTAAATCAAATAGGTTCCAAGATATTTTTCAAATATATTTCAAGGCACCAACTATCAAGACAACACCAATATAACTTAAGCACTTTCAAAGGTATGTTTCTAAAACATTTTTCACAATCAACCTAATGTCATTTCCATAGCCTTTTTCCTTTTGAAAGCAAGTCATGCTCAACTTCAGTTCATAAAATCTCATAATTCACCTACCCAAAAGCAATTTCCAAAAACAAGAGTTCTTTTGATTAAGCCAATTTCCAACAAATCTCAAAACATCTAAATCATGGCTATCATCATGTAAGTACTTTGTGGAACAATTAAATCAAGTAACCAAAATGATTTTCCTTTTCTAATCACTACCTAGGGCTCGCGGCCCTTACCCCTTTCTCTCCCAAAAATTGCAAGTTTCCAAACTTATTTTCAAAACACTAAAGAGCAACGGTTTCAATAAAATCTTTCTAACTCTTTTGATTCAAACCATTTCAACTATGGCAATAACAATGCTACTAACTAAATAACAATAACCATTACTTATTTACATGATTCCCACAATAAATCCCACTAATCTCTTTTTTTTCAAGAATAGGTTTTAATTCACAAAACAACTCAACAACATGTTAGTTCCAAAAATGTTTCCAACTTTCTCAAAAACAAGGTTTTTCCCATACAAATCACTAACTTTCTCATTTTAACTATTCCAACAATCACAATAAGATTTATACTAACTAGAACTCAAGTAACATCACCCAAACACATTGTTCACAAGACAACCACCCATAAACCCTCTTTCAAAATAATTTTCATCCCCAAAAAGATTCAAACAAAAAGTTAGTTCCCAAACTATCACCCAATATAGCAACAACAACTTCCAATTTAATCCAATTACTTTCATAATTTTTTTTTTGAAAATTATACAACAACCATGTACTACCATTTTAAATGCCAAGAACACAACAATTAATTTCTAGAACAAGAACACTAATCAAGACCAATCCTAAATCAAGTCTCTTTCAAAATTTGCAAATCTCCTCCCAACTTCAACAACATCATTTTAATTAACTCCTTTCCTTCTTGCAACCACGCTTAATCACTCAAAACCAAACATTATCAAGTCTAAGAATACTCTACAACATTTCAAGAGTCCAAAATCTTCCAATAAATTACCTAATCATGCCTCTAATCCAAAATTAGTAACTAAAATAGCAACAACAATAACTAATAAGAAAAAATCATCAACTAATTAAATTGATTCACCTCAAGATCACACAACCCCTCTTTCCCTTAGGTTAGGGTTTTTCAATAATTTGGGGATTTAAGTGCTCATTTCTCTCATTGATCACAATCAACCACAACATAACGCATTTAACAAGAGAAGTAGGCAAACAATACATCTCCTAATTCCTCCAAAAGGGCCTGTTCTGCTGAGAAAGAACAAAAGGAAAGAAAATGATTTGGTTCAACCCTGTCACTCAAGAACTTTAGCTCCAATCTTCTTCCCACTCTTCTTCTTCCTCTGGTTCGACTTTCTCTCCTTCTCTGTCTCCTTCTCGCGTTGTCTCTCTTTCTCTCTCTCTCTCGGTTTCTCCTTTCTCTCACTTGCTTCCGGTTTCTCTCTCTCTCCCCTCTTGCTCACGCTGCTTCTTCCTCCCATGGTGCGGTGGTGCGCCATGCGACAGGGCAGTGTGGCCGCCCTCCCTCTTTCCCCTCCCTTCCCTGTCGCCCCCCTCTTCTTTTCTCTCTTCCTTCTTCTTTTCTTCTCTTTCCCTGTTTTTGTTTTCTTTCTCCTTTTGTTTATGCTTCAATCTCACGCAGGGAGGGAGTAAGAATAGAATGGGAGGATGCTAAGGTGGGGTGTGGATAAGTGGGGTGCCTGATGGAGCACAGATCATTCCTTATTAAAATAACCCAAATAAATCCTAATAAAAAAACATGATCTACTCTTCTTATGACTACTCTCTAATCTTAAAGTCTTAAGAATACCAAAAACACGGTTTAATTACCGCATTACCAAAAGATTCATAAAATTAATTTAATGAGAAATTAATTCACCGCGTGATAATATATTATTATAAATAATAAAAACAATCTAACATTCAAAATAATCACAAGAAGTTACGTTTCGATTTTCATCGAAATCGGAGTTGGTTTTTAAATTTTAATGCGGATAAAAATTACCCGGCGATTCAAAGCGCGAAACTTCGTTAGAGTTTTCCGACGATTTTGCAACCAAGAATTAATATAAAATATTAATTCTTAAATTTCATTTCATCTTGGTTTAATTCAATCAATTTCTTAGTCAACAAAAATACGCGTTACCGCGTCACGCAGAAAACTTAGAATAAGTGTAATTGATGAATTCTCTTTAAAAGCAAAGATATCGTCTACGTCACAATTAATTCGAATTGACATCATGAATAATAATTATTTATAATAAATAAATTATTTAAAATAACTCAAAATAATTTCCCGTACTCTCAATAAATCATTGAGGTGATCAATCTCTCTGACTTATTTTTCGAGTATTCAGGATTTTAACGTTAAATTTACTTTTCTTAAAAATTGGGATGTTATATATCCAAACTTAACTGCATCATTATACAAGATTTTCTTCACTACCTAACAACTCATTCCTTAATATGTAAAACTACATCTTAATATAGGGAGTAGCATTGGAGGAAAGTTTTGACAAGTGTCATTTTCTCCATTAATGACTTCTCCTATACTCTTCTAATACTTACTATTTGTAGAAAGTTTTACATGTGTCAACATGTGATGTGATGACTTCTATTTCCCTCTTCTTACTTTTAATTTTGCATGCCAGCTCATCATATTTCTATACATTTATTTCTTCCAAATTTGAATTTCAAATTTGGGTTCTACTTCCTGTTTTTCTGTTCTAAAATTTAATTAAATAAAAAATTTATTTTTCAGTTCACACACTTTTCCTTAGACACACCTTCCATGCCTTTTTTTCTATGGACTCTTCAACTTTCTCTATTTCTTTTTTTTTCCTTCATTCAGATGTATGATTTCCCCTTCATCTGTTAGCCTTGACATTGAGGTAAATACCCTCTTCACATCAAGATTAAGAAGACAATTCTTCTCTTATTTTGTTGTTTTCTCCCACTTCCTCTCTCTCTCCCTCTCTCTCTCTCTTCTCAATTCTTTTTTTTTTGGTCTCATTCCTTATTTTTTGTCAGATTTTTGGAACAAGTTAATGGCACTTGGGGAATCAATCTGCGGCTAGAGACAATTTCTCATGATGGAGGAAGCAACAAGAGGCCAAGAGCTTATGATAGCGCTGCCTGCTTCAGCTTTCCAAATGAATACCCTTTTGTGAAATCCCTTTGCTTTTTGCTCTTCATCCTCATTATAAGAGGATACAATCTAGAAGCTTCAAACTAGAGTTAAGAAGGTTGAGTTAATTGTTAGTTAGTTAGTAAGCAAGCGGTTAGGAAGTCAGGTTGTTATAAAAAGCAGTTGGCATAACTGTATTTGTAAGATTGTAATTCAGAATCTTCATTCAACGAATCAAGTATAGTTTTCAATCCACATTCATCTTCTTCTTCTCTCTTCTATTCTTCTCATGAGTTCTCAGATTATCAATGGTTCTTGAATTTCATCATGGTATCACAGAGCTTTTTTCCACGACCTCGCTTCCTCTGCACTTCCTAATCGTTGTTTCTTCGTTTGTATTTCAATCTTAATCGTCCTCTATGGCAGAATCAGTTCCAAATCCAGAATCGTCTTCTTCGATCAATGGAGTTTCTATAGGAAATTCAGTATTACCACGTACAAACACAAATAGCAATTTGACTCATTCTCTTTCGATCAAACTCGATGAGAAGAACTTTTTGCTTTGGAGTCAGCAATACAATGGTGTCATCACCGCACATCAACTACACAAATTCATACTGAATCCAAAAATTCCGTTGAAATACGCTTCTAATGAAGATCGCTCTCAAGATAAAGTGACTGATGAATACAAGAAATGGTTGATTCAAGACCAGACTTTGTTCACCTGGCTCCTTTCTTCCTTATCTGAGGGAATTTTTCCTCGTGTACTTGGATGTTCTCATGCCTTTCAGGTTTGGGACAAAGTCCACAAACATTTCCACTATCTTCTCAAGGCAAAGGTTCGTCAGTTACTGAGATCCATTTTTGAATACTTGTTGCGAATTAAGGGAATTATCGATTCTTTAATTGCAATTGGAGATCCTGTGACCGATCAAGATCAGATCGACGCAATTTTGGAAGGCCTTCTAGAAGAATATAATTCTTTTGTGATGATGATCTATGGAAGACTCGATTCACCATCGAATGATGATATTGAAGCACTTCTCATGGTGCAAGAGGCTCAATTCGAAAAGTTCAAGCAAGAACTTGCTACACCTGCAGTTTCGGCTAATGTAGCACAGGCAACGCAAAATTCTGACTCTACCACTTCCTCGAATCAACCTAATTCTGGAACTCAGGACATGTATCCTTCTAATTTCTGTGGTGGAGATCATTTTCACGGTGGTCGTGGCCGCGATAGATCACGTGGCAGAGGTGGTCCAAGACCTACTTGCCAACTCTGTGGCAAGTATGGTCATGAAGCTCTTTGGTGTTGGTATCGATTCGATCAGAATTTCACACAGGCTCAACAATCATCATCTCCTGCCATGAATCAGTACCCTGGTTTCCCTTATGCACGACCTAATTTTCCTATGATGCGACCTATGGCTAATCTGGCAATGCAACATCGTGTGCCTGCAACTTCTGAGTTCAATTTCAATGTTGTGCGATCATTTGATAATCAAGGATGGTACCCTAATTCAGGTGCTTCACACCATCTCACTGCTAATCCTCAGCACCTCACACAAAGTTCACCATACACTGGTCAGGATCAGGTCCTTATGGGCAACAGACAAGGTTTAGTAATTAAATCTATTAGCTTATCTATGATTTCCTCTAATTCTCAGCCTATTATTCCTTTGCATCTCAATAATTTATTACATGTGCCACAAATCACCAAAAACCTATTATCTGTTTCCAAATTTGCAAATGATAATCAGGTTTATTTTGAATTCCACCCTACTAAATGCTTTGTCAAATCTCAGGGATCTGATCAAGTGCTGCTTGAAGGTTCCATTATTGCTGATGGCCTTTACAAGTTTCAGCATTTTCAGATTCTTCCAAATCAGTCTTCCAGCTCACACACATCCAGTATTACTTTTCCTGCTTTCAATAATTCTGCTACTTATGACATGTTGTCAAATAGCAAGATTTCTGATTCAGTCATTGTAAATCCATTATTTCATTGGCATTTTCGATTAGGTCATGCACATACCAATACTGTTAGGTCCATTTTACAGATGTGTAATATACCTTTCAGCAATAAGCATCAATTTGATCATTGTAGTGCATGTTCCCTTGGTAAATCACATCGAATTCATGCTCCTACATCTGTTACAGTATATAATAATGCCTTTGAAGTCATTCACAATGGCTTATGGGGCCCCTTTCCCTTTCCATCAATTGGTGGTTACCATTACTATATAACTTTTGTTGACACTTTCACCAAATACACATGGATTTACTTTCTAAAACAAAAATCTGATGCACTAGCTGCTTTCAAATAGTTTCACAGCTTAATTCAAACTCAATTTAACACCTTAATTAAAGCCTTTCAATCTGATTGGGGTGGTGAGTTTCGGCCATTTACAAAATTCTTGAATGATCTTGGTGTCAAGCATAGACTCACTTGTCCATACACCTCACACCAAAATGGCACAGTTGAGCACAAACATCAACAAATTGTTGAAATGGGATTAAAGATTCTTGCTCAAGCTTCCATTCCACTGTCCTATTGGGATCATGCATTCACTCAAGCTATCTTTTTGATAAACAGAATCCCTTCTGCAGCTCTCTCAAACTCATTGTCTACTTTTGCTGCATTATATAATAAACTGCCTGATTATAACTCAATTAGAGTCTTTGGTTGTTCCTGTTTCCCATTAATTTGACCATATAATCAGCATAAATTGCAATTCAGGTCTATTGAGTGTGTTTATCTAGGAACCTTTCCTCAGCATAAAGGCCATAAGCGTCTCTCAGCTGAAGGACGAATCTATGTTTCCAAAGATGTCACTTTCAATGAGTTTCATTTTCCTTTTCCTCAATTGTTCTCTAATAAGTCTTCTATCTGTTCCTCACCCACTGTATCTACCTACCCTGCTTCTATACCAATTTCACCACCAATGCAGGCTCTTAATTTTCCTGCTGCACAGAATTTACCAAATTCTGTACAAAATTCACTAAATTTTGTTGCACATAATTCTTTCACTTCTGCTGTACAGGATTCCTCAAATTCACCTAATTCCTTTAATTCTTCTCCTCCATCTACTCCTTCTAGTGTCTCAGTTCCACCCACTACTCAAAATGTCCATCCTATGTTAATAATAGGAAAAATAGGAAATCTGAAGCCAAAGGTTTACTTGTCCATTGTTGAGCCCAAGTCTGTCAAACAGGCTCTAGCTGATCCAAAGTGGAAGGAAGCAGTGCAGGCTGAGTACAATGCATTAATTTCAAATCATACCTAGACCCTATTTCCTTTGCCTCCACACAGAAAGGCCATAGGCTGTAAATGGGTCTTTAGGGTCAAAGAGAACCTGGATGGAAGTGTAAACAAGTTCAAAGCATGACTTGTTGCTAAGGGATTTCATCAAACTGCTGGTTTTGACTTCACAGAAACATTTTCCCCTGTTATTAAACCAGTCACAATTCGGCTTATTTTGTCATTGGCACTGACCTACAATTGGCAAGTTCAATAAATAGATGTTAATAATGCTTTCCTAAATGGGTTTCTCAATGAAGAAGTATACATGGTACAACCCCTTGGATTCACTTCAGCTGACAAATCTCTTGTTTGCAAGCTCAATCAATCTCTTTATGGGCTCAAGCAGGCCCCTCGGGCCTGGTATGACAGATTGACATCAGTTCTGCTTGGTTTTGGATTTGTTAAAAGTAAATATGATCATTCTCTCATGGTGTACACTCAACAACACTCTTGTATATATGTCCTCATTTATGTTGATGACATTCTAATTACGGCTCTTCTCCTCAACTGATTCGTGATTTGATCAAGAAGATGAATCAACAATTTGCTCTCAAGCAACTTGGTCAGCTAGACTACTTTCTGGGAATTGAGGTAAAACACTTGCCAAATGGTGATCTTTTGTTGAATCAATCCAAATACATTAGAGACCTATTGTGTAAAGCTAATATGGATGAATCTAAAGGTATCTCCTCTCCAATGGTCAGTAACTGCAAACTGAGTAGATATGGGACAGATTTTGTTGTTGATCCTTCACTCTATCGGTCCATTGTTGGTGCATTAGAATATGCTACCTTAACAAGACCTGACATTGCATTTAGTGTCAATAAGGTGTGCCAATTCATGTCTATGCCACTTGATTCATATTGGAAGGCTGTCAAAAGAATTCTTAGGTACCTTAAAGGTTCAATTAATCATGGTTTACTGCTGCAACCTGGAAAGCCGGATGTTCCCTTCTCTTTGAGAGCCTATAGTGATGCAGATTGGGGAAGTGATTTAGATGACATGCGGTCCACTTCAGGATCCTACATTTTCTTTGGTCCAAACTTGATATCTTGGGGTTTTAAGAAGCAACCCTTAGTTGCTAGATCAAGCACAGAAGCAGAATATCGCAGCATGGCTAATACTACTGCAAAATTGTTATGGATCCAATCTCTACTAGATGAATTGAAGGTTCCATTTCATGCGTCAACTCTCCTATGTGACAATCTTAGTGCTGTGTCACTTGCTCACAATCCAGTAATGCATTCCAGAACTAAACACTTGGAGTTAGATATTCATTTTGTCAGAGAAAAAGTGCCCTCCAAACAGCTCTTTGTAAAGCATGTTCCTGCAGTCGATCAACTGGCTAACTCATTTACAAAGCCCTTGTCTCCTTCTCAATTTCCAATGATCAGAACCAAACTCAAAGTACTTGCTTGTCAGCAACCACCTTGAGTTTGAGGGGGGAATATAAGAGGATACAATCTAGAAGCTTCTAACTAGAGTTAAGAAGTTGAGTTAATTGTTAGCTAGCTAGTAAGCAAGCAGTTAGGAAGTCAGGTTGTTATAAAAGACAGTTGGCATAACTGTATTTGTAAGATTGTAATTCTGAATCTTCATTCAATGAATTAAGTATAGTTTTCAGTCTGCATTCATCTTCTTCTTCTCTCTTCAATTCTGCTCATGAGTTCTCAGATTATCAATGGTTCTTGAAATTCATCACTCATTATATCAAAAATGACAATGGAAAAGAAGGTATTGGGATTTGAGTGTTTGGATAATAAATTGTCAGAGGACCTTCTTGATTATAAAAAGCTTCTTTTGCTCCGGTAAAAAGCTTTTTTTTCTTTTTTTCTTTTTTCCTTTTTCCAGTGAAAATACATTTTTTTGTTAACAGAGGAACGGCCATACATAACTATTTGAACCATGGTGGTAAATTGGAATGATCTCAAGTACGTGATTTTCAGGTTTTGTGTTTTTTTATTACTCCCCTATATGGAATTCTACTATATTTGGTTTAGTTTTTTTTTTTCCCCCCTTTGTATATATAACATTCCTTCTTGGAGTGGCAGGGCGAGGAATCATTCTTTTTTACTTTCACTCGCATCCTTAGCATTTTTAATGGACAAAGACTGGCTACAATAAAAAAACCCAATGGCAATCTTACTGAAAAAGACATTTTTTTTCCAAAGGGTGCCACATGCATTTTAAGAGTGTTGCCCAAATTATTGTAGATGCAGAACTGGATTTTCAAGTTCACGAATTACGTTTGAAGGCTAATATAATATAAACCACTGAAAAGTGGTTTATATAAGTTAAATATTAGTTATATTTTAATTTTAATTATTTAATTATTATTCTTATTTCCTATTAGATTCTAATTTTTTTAATGAATGGAGTTATACTTAACTATTAGTAATTTATATCAAAAAATCTTGACATTTTACATGAAAAAATATTGTCCAGATTCGAATATCATAATAAAAATTTATATAAGAGATTAACTTTGAATGTGTTTGCACATTGTGCATGAAGGTGTCGTTGTACAAAGATATAATAACTGAAGTAAATGATCAATACCACGGAGAGATAATGTTAAATGAGTTTTCCATATATAATAAATTATCTACAATATGAGAAATTATAAAACTCTATTATATATTTAAATGATTTATGTATAATAATTTATTGAATATTTAAATTCATGATTCTATTTATTTCTATGTTCATTACTATTATCTTCTCATTCAGTTTTTGTAATTTTTAGAATTAATTTGTCATATACGACATAAAAAAGTTGATACCCGTATATCGCACGGGTCAAAACACTAGCTTACTATATTTGTAATTGGAATTTGGTTGTATCTAGAGTGCGCGTCTAAGAACGACATCAAACTGAAATCGGGCGACGCATTGGTCAATAGTTGGGAGGGGGAATGGATCTTTGGGACATACCTTATTAATGTCAGTGTAATCTGTGCACATCCTTTGTAACACCCAAATTTTTCGTTTTTATGCACATCAATGTGTTTATATGTGTTCTTGCATGTTAACGCATGTTAACTATGTGTTAGAGTTCATTCTAGATGCCCAAGTACTTTGTTATGGGAAAAATAACCTTTAGAAAAGTCCAAATATGTGTTAATGATTCACCTAATCAATGAGGCACGCCATCTAATCGATTAAGTTGAGTTAGAAAGCTCAATAATGAAAACAAACAGCCTTTAATCGATTAAATCCGCATTCTAATCGATTAAAATTGAGTCTGGGAATGCAGTACATAAACCAGGGAGTAGTTAATCGATTAATCTGTGTTTTAAACGATTAATCTGCTTTTGATCGATTAAATCAGCAGAATAACATATTAAACTGTGTTTTACATTAGTTGTTGCGTTTTGGGCTTTTCGTTTTCGACATGTTTCATCTTAAAACGTCTCCACTCCTTAAGTTCATAACTTGGACACTAATTTGGCACATTCCCCACTTCTTCTAACCCTCTCTATGTGCTCTCTCATAAACCCTAACCTCCCCAAGTTTATCTCTCTAAGAGTTTTGGCCTCCATAGGAGGAAGCCTCCATTGTTGCCCATTCGTGGAGCTACGATAGTCGTTCCTTTAAGAGTCTTTGAGTTTCTAAGTATGGGGTTCGATCTCTAGGTTCTCTACAGTGGTAATACCTCTCACCCAAACATTAGTTTGATTTCCTTTTTTTATTATAGAATCTCGTTTTGGGCTTTGATTAGGGGTGAAAATGGATTGGGTCAAGCTAGGCTTTACAAGGCTTAAGCCTGGCCTGTTCCAAAAATTCAAGGCCCAAGCTGGCCTGTTACCCGTCATAGCCTTTTTTAGGCCTAGCCTGACCTGTTTGAAAGCTTGATCTGACCTGTTAGGCTATTTAAAAGTCTGTTTTCCGACTTATGTCTAAATAAGTTAAAGGATCAGTAGGCTAACTAGGATAAACTTTATGCATGATAAACTATAAATTATTAAAAAATAAATCACTACTACTTGAAAGCATGAAATATAAGAGTGAGAAGAGGCTAGGCTAGGATAAGTTTTCGAAGATTGAGATTGTCTTGTTTATTCAAATCTTTTATGTAGGTCAATATGTTCAAATCTTTAGAAGTGTAATAAATATATAAATTTAACACATTATAAAAAATCTTTTTATGGTAGTCACAATACAAAATATGTTATTTATTTATATTTATTTAAATAGGTCGGCCTATTAGGCCTAAAAAGCCTTTTAGATGGCCTAAAACCTGGCCTTTTTACCTAAATAGGCTTTTCAAAAAGCCTTAGCCTTGTGTATTTAAAAATAAACCTGGCCTGGCATAAGCTTGATGTAGGTCGAGCCATAGGCTCCTTTCGGGCAGCCTGACCTATTTTCACCCCTAGCTTTGATCCTTTCTTTCATTGATTTTACTCTAAAGTGCCCAAAAAATCTCAGAACTGGCGAAATTATGATTTCGTCTCACCTATAGGAGTTATCTTCTTTGCTACCATAGTGGGTAAGCCAAAAATCCTATACCTCTTTCCTTCCATTCTTGGTTTTTGTAATAGCCCACCCAATTGGCCTTCGGCCCCCTGGACCTTGGTCCAAGGCATAACGGGCTGCCGGGGTAAACCCCCAACTGACACTATTACTCATAGGACTTCTCCGCTCCCTTTGGCAGAGTTTTTGCCTTACGGAGGTTTCGAACCCACACCCAAAGGGATAAAGGCAACGGGAATCCACCTCCTGATACCATCAGACCAAGTGTGATGTGATGCTACCATGTTACACGATGTTTGGTTATGACTTAGCGTCATTAAATCCGAGTCACCTAGTCGTGGAGTGAAGTGAGAATGGTACTCAGATGATGCTTTGAATGTGTTATGTTTGCATGTTGCTATGATGTTTATGATCTAGCGTCCTTGAGTCTAAGTCACTTAGCCATGAAGTGAGGCAAGGTGCTCAAGGAAGTCATCTGTGGCTTAGCGTCAACTAGTCTGAGTCACCTAGCCAAGGAGCAAGGCAAAAATGGTGCTTAGGTGATGCTATGGTTGTGAGATACCTAGTTGTTGAGCGATGCGAAGACTGTCCTCATTTATGTTTTGGAGTCCAGATGGACATTGTTGTTCGAACTGTATTAACATGCATAATAAATGAAATCTGAAGTGTCAACATGACTCACAATTGTGATTAATTATTTGTGTGTTTTCTATTCACTGCTATCATTATACCATTTTAAACATGAGATGAGACATACTCACCCCATTGATTTTATGTGTGCTTGTCTTGTATGCTATTGTATGCAAGGATTCCTCAAGAAGATGTCAAGGAGTAGTCATGGATGCTTCGTCCAGGAGGACGGAGTAGAGACGCGTGTCTTGTTTCTATGTTATTGTTTCCTTTAGCTTTATACCATTGGGACTTACATTGGTATTTTGGGTTTGTACGACTCTAGTAATGTGACATCGAGACTGAGATTCTTATTTTATCATAGACATGTTTCAAATATTTTGAAAACATTTTTATTACTCATGTTTCATTTTGGAAAAGATTGTAAGGTCGTTTGAGCCAAGTTTACCTTTTTATTTATTTTGGATGAGAGTCATGTAACCATTGTGACAATGTGATGACCTTTACCGCTTAGAAGAAAAGAGAATTTGAAAACTCACATATTCACTTTCAAAAAAAAAACTACCTATTTTTACGCCCATTTATTTTATAAATGCTTTCAAGGTAGAGGGTGTCACATTTAGTGGTATCAGAGCAGTTCGGTCCTAATCGGACTGTGAGGTTGAGTCGTTAGTGCTCGGTTTGTCCTTAAGATCTTGTTTTGTGTGCTATTTTATTTCTTTGAGTGTGTATTCTGTGAATCTTGTTTGACATTGTGTGACATTGTTGTGCATTGTTTTCTTTTGAAACATGTTTTTGCCTTACTTGTTGCACCCCATATTAATTTATGGTTTGTGCAGGAAGTAATGGCTGCAGGAAATAATGATCATGCGTTAGTTGATTCTCTTCATGCCTTGGCTTGGGCCATGGAGAAGAGTCAGAATAAGGATGTTCGAGCTGTTGAGTTCCAAGGTTTAGATAGTTTTAACAAAAGAACCCGCCAAATTTTAGAGGGACATACGATCCCGATAGTGCACAAAAATGGATCCAAGAACTTGAGAAGATATTCCAGGAAATGGTGTGCACAGATGCTCAGAAGGTTACCAAACTGAGGAGGCTGGGCATTGGTGGGAGAACACCCGCCAGTGTTTGGAATTTGATGCAATAGCAATCAGTTGAGAAAGCTTCAAAGAGAAAATCTTGGAGAAGTATTTTCCCAAGGACGTCCACAACAACAAAGAGATGGAGTTTATGGAACTCAAGCAAGGCAACAAGACTATGGCTGGTTACATCACCAAATTTGAGGAATTCTCTAGGTACTACCCACCATTTATGGGAGATGCAGGAGAATGTTCCAAGTGCGTAAAGTTTATGAATGACCTGAGATATGAGATCAAACAAGCCATTAACTACCACAAGATACATGAGTTTCCTGACCTGACAAATAGATGCAGAGTGTATGATGATGATAACAAGGCTAGAGTAACTCACTACAAAAAAGTGGGTGCTCGGAAGGATAAGAAATTTGGAAATAAAAATTGTGGGAAGTTGTACTCAGCCCACCTGGGCCATATGGTGACAATGGCAATAACCATAAGTTTGCAGCTGGCAAGGCTAGCGATAGTGGCAGTGTTACAGGAGGTCCTCCAACTATGATAAGGTGCTTGAGATGTGGCAAATACAGTTACATTGAACAACAATACAATGATACTGTGGCAACCTGTTTCAACTGTGGGGAGCAGGGTCACATTAAGACAAATTGTCCTAATGCTAAGAAGGAGTAGAACAACGGTGAACAACACTCGCAAGCCAAACGACTACAAACTGGTAGAAGAATTTTTGCTCTTAGTGGAATTGGGGCTTCCAAACCCAACAGCGGGGTTCAAGGTACATGTCTCGTTGAGGGAACTCCTCTAGTCGTGTATTTGATTCTGATATTATATGCTCTTAAAGTTTTGTTCTTTGTGATATGTTGAGTAGAGGTGTAGATTACCTTTTAGAGACTTTGGGGAGCTTGCTAGAACCTTAGTCACTACTTTAACAATGATTGATTTCATAGTCATGTTTAGCGAGAACCTCTTAGGAAGTGGACCTCGGAGTGAAGTTATAACAGAGATAAGTAGTCAAGTGTGGTTGAGAGGAGATATAGCAGTCAAGGATAGTCGATAGACCTATGGAGATAAAATTGATTGTCAACATGATAATGTAGGAGCTGAGGACTATGCCATGGGAAGGATCTCTAGTAGAGTCATGAGGGTAACTATGTGACGACATTTTTACACTTGAGTCCCTATCAAAGGTCCTTATAGAGGAACAAGTGGTTGACCCATATAATTATTATTGCTCTGGTTACTTGGTTGAACAAGTAGGAAGGACTGATCACCCAAGTAACTTGCAGTGACAACATGTTTGCAAGGTGTGCCTACCAAATCCCAAAAATTACATGTACATGACAATTGTTCTAGATCAACTATGAACTTATCAACAATTATATTATGCCTAACCTCAAATTTTCTTTCCCTAGCCCAACTAGCATACCAATGGGCACTTTTTTCTATTTCCCTATCCAACTTTTTCCTAGGTTTAGGCATCACATGGCCATTGTACTTAAAAAGTTTCTCCTTTAATGCAGCAAATCTACCCATTATCCTCTCAAACATTGTTAGTATTGGCTTATCTCTTGCAAGTAAAGTTGTACTATTAAATGCTTCAGACAAATTATTCATCAATACATCACACTTAGTATAGTAACTAAACACATGCTTACACTAAGATTTGGTTGGAACAACCATCCACCAGTCATAAGCTTTGTTGTCAATGTCCTTGATTTCTTGCATTTTTTCCTCCCATGCTTCAAAATATGTAGCTTTAGCTGCTTCCATCATCAAGTCTCTTAAAAGCATGGTAACAAAAATCTGACCGGACCGGCCGATCAAACCGGTTGGACCAGGAACCGGGTACCAGTCCAGTCCGGATCACCCCATTGGACCGCTTGGCAGGAAACCGGCTTAAAAACCGGGAAAACCGGGTTTTCAACGGAACCGGGCGGTTCAAAAAATAGGCCAAATTTTTTTTTTAAAAGATTCAAAGATGGAGGTTTGGGGGTTTCACATATTCAGATATCTGAAGATTTCAGAGCCGTTGAGAATGAGAACGAGAGATGGAGAGATGCTGAGTGAGGGAGAAATGGAAGGTCATCACCGTTGAGAAGGAGAAGGAGAACGAAAGATGTGATGCTGCAAGACCGAAGGAAAAGGAGAACGACAGAGTTTGAAGGAGAAGAAGATGCTATGAAGGAGATGGAGAATCTGAAGGAGAGGCGAGAGGTTTGCAGGAGAAGGCTAAGAATCCATTTTTTTCGGTGCTTTCTCGTTTCTCGTTCTCACTCTTGAAGGAGATGCTCTCATTCTCATCTCTGTGAGAGGGCACACAAAGGAGTAATGACTCTCTTTCTCACTCTTGAAGAGTCTAGAACTGAATAAAAAATTAAAAACTCTCTTTCTCGCTTTTGATAAAAACCACAGTTCAAATAAAAAAAAGGAGTAATGACTGATGGGAGGGCACACAAAGCCCACTGTTTTGGCAGTAGGAACGTTGCACACCACACGCGATTCTCTTTTTTTAAAACATTTATTATCAGATTCAGTCAAAAAATATCATATACGTATTATGTGTTATAATATTACTTTTTTTTATTTTTGTAACTACTAATATAATTTTTGAATCATATAACATTATATTTTTTATTTATTATTTATAAATATATTGTATTAAATATTTAAAAATAATAATATTTTATTCGAACCCGGTCCGACCCCGGTCCGACCTAAAAACCCTGAATCCTGGCCCTCTCCGATTCAATACCCGGTCCGGTTTTAATTACCTTGCTTAAAAGTGTACCCCCTCCAAACTTATTCTTGAAGTTGTTATATAGATATATTAGACAGAACATGTGTTCCACCCCTTCTAGCATTTCCTCAAAAGTAGGAATCAAGCCTTGTAACCATACACACAAACACAAATTGTATTAATGCAAAATTGTTGCAAACTTGTTATAAAATGTCATTTACTAAAATGAATACAAACAAAAATTTGTTACCTTCTATTGATCAGATATGAATACCCATCTCTTTGTTCTGATATCACCAATATCTTCTAGCAAAAGGGTGAGAAATCACCTCCAACTTTCCCTCGTTTGTTTCCACACCAGCAAAGGCAAGTGGGGAGTATTGGTCATTAGGATCCCTTCCCACTACAATCAGCAATTGACCACCATAAGATGTCTTCAAATGGCATCCATCAACTCCAATAAAAGGTCTACAAGCTTTGAGGAATCCTTACTTGCAACCATCAAGATACATGTAAAACCTACCAAATCTTGGTTCTAGGTTAGGAGCAAGTCTTTCTAGTTGAATCTTCAATATTCATTCTCTTCAATTCTACACTATAGGACTACAACAATGTATAATGCTTGCAAGCATCCCCCTCCACAGTTTCCATAGCAATCTTTCTAGTTGTGATTGCTCTTGCCCTAATAATACCAGTGGCATAGCGTTTCCTAACCTCATCTATTATTTCATTTATAATAACCCTTTGACCTAGCCTGAATTCATCCACTACAGCCTTTGCAATCAACTTTGTTCCAGCATTCTTGTTATCAAAAACTCTCCCACAATTATGTCTCCCAACCAAAGTCTTCACCTTGAATGTATTCTTGCAAACATCCTTGCTTACCAATATAACAAACCCACAATCACTTTTGCATACCACTCTAACCCTCTTGGTACCATTCTTTACAAATTTAATTTGCTTTCCATTCAAAACAGAATGTTTTAGTATTGCCTCTTTTAAGTCTTTCAAAGAACTGAATTCCATCCCATTTTTAAATTGAAATTTCTTGCACATATCATCTTTTTTGAACACTAACTTTCTTCTTTGGCATATCATCTCCATTTGTGTCATCACAATCACTGACGAACTCTTCACTTGAGTAGTCAACATCTATTTGATGCTCCTTGTCAACATCAGGTGGCATCATAAATGAACAAGCAATCGGCTCAACAACTTCAATCTCCTTCTTGCTTTGTTGACTACGTCCAATAAACTTCCTTGGAGTCCTTTTACCTTCCATGTCTTCCTTGATGTACCAACATTCTCCACTTCAGCAGCTCCTAATTCATAAGGTATATCAAAATCATCACCCAATCCCAAATCTCTCTCTTCTTCATTGTCACTTAAATGAATATTAAATTCAAAGTCTTCACTGTCACTGCCATTGTCGCTTGCACTTGCCCTAGCAGATTGCACAAAAACTCATTCCCCTTATCATTAACAACTTCTTCAACGACCGCACCTTCATCCACCAAGAGATGTTCAGTCACTGGATGCTCAACAAATACATCAACCTCACAGTTGTGGCTAATGGCATAATTTGCTAACTCTTGAGCATCCTTATCATCCAACAATTGTTTCAGACTTTTTTCATAATTAGACTCTTTTTCTTTCCACCACAATTTCAAGTTATGATCCTCATATCCAAGCTCATCTTTCACTATGCCCAATGCTTCATAAAAGGAACACTTGTCCACATCAATGTTATGCAACACATTTATTTGACCAGCTTTGTAGTGCATTGAGGGACCACTCTCTAAGGAACCCATGTTGTGGAATGCTAAAGATATATTCATGCCTAGAAAACACAAAAAAAAACACGCACAAATTAACAAAAAAATGTTCAGCAAAAGCTAATTGTTCCCAACGACCCACGTGTACAAAAAAGAGTCCCCATGTGGTACCACAATATTCTCAAAAGTCCAATGCAAGCATTAAAAAAACCCTAAATCATAGAATAATGGTAAACAATGTCTCGTATGGTCCCCCACACGGCACATGTTCCCCATTACATAATAAACAACCTTAAAAGACCTCATCTGGTCTCCCATACTCTCATATGTATACCAATCAGTAAATATAACACAATGGGTTCAATGAGATCGAGTTTAGAAAGTAAATACCCACAAATACTTCAGTGTCCTTCGAACGACATTCCTCATTAACAATTTTCCTTCGAACAAAATGAAAATCGCGTTTAGGGTTTGGAAGTAGGCATGGCAACGGGACAGGTTTTGCCTCCCCCGTCCCCATTTTCGCCCCCATTTCCAACGTGGTTGGGTTTTGTCTCCCCCCATATATATAGAAAAATTTAAAACTTATATTTATGATAATGATTAGAATAAAATCATAATTATTATACAATGATAAAATAAAATAAAAAACATCAAAATAAAATTTTCTATTAAAAAGACATTAAATTAAAAATAAACAAAATATATGAAACAAAATGAATGAGTATACATGCATAAAATAAAATAAAAATTAATAATTTATATTTAGTCGGGTGGGTTCGGGGTTGGGTTCAGTTGCCAAGTCTATTTGGAAGTGGAGGGAATGAGAAGATAACAGTTTTCAAGTATGTAATGTGAAATATTAGGGTTATATTCCAATTTCTATGAATTGGGTCCAATTTCGTTGACACATCATAGAATTTGAGTTTGAGCCTAACTCAATCCCAAAAGCTAACTCCTAGGGTGAGGGTTGTCCTCCAATTATAACTATTATTGAGGCCATATCACTATCCAATATGGGACTCCAACAACACATCATCTCAAGCAGAATGTGTAGGATGTCACACTGTTCACGGAGTGAGCTTAAGAACTAACAGAAGTACAATTGTAAAAGATAGGGACTAAAAAGTGACAATTTTTTTTTGAGAGACCAATTCCAAAAATTACTCTAATTTGGAGGACTAAAATTATATTTAAGCCAAGAAAATTTAAGTAGAAAGAAAAAAAAAAGAAAAAAAAGAAAAGATAGGAGTCGTTTACTTAGATTTGTGTTGTTGTGTTGCAAAACACACTCGTCGTTTACTTTGGAAAAAGAAAAGGATAAATTTTTTCGCAGTTGGGAACACACATACGAAATAGGGCATAGGCGACAGTGCGTTTGGCTCTTCTGAGCGTTCGACCCCATTGTGCTTGCAGCTGATTCTCTCTCTGTCTCCATCGTATCGTAGGATCCATTCTGTAACTTCAACAACCATTTTTTCTGAAGCATGTAAGCACTCACCATCTCTTTGATTCTTTTTACCGTAACTGCAGCTTCATTCAAATCAAAACAACAACTAAAAAAAAATTCCCATTCTTTTTGAGATTTTTGTGTCACGTAATTGATTTATTTTTCTTTTGTTGAAAAATAAGGAAACCAAAAGCATCGGTGAATCGACCCCCAACACCAGATGTGGTTGAAAATGTACCAGAAAGGGAACCCACGCTTCAAGAGCTCATCAACATCAAGGTTTGCTCTTTTCTTTCTTTTTTGTTTGTTTTCATGTTTCAAGGACTTATGTTAGTTAGTTAGTTAGTTTGTTGTTAGAGTAGTTATGTATGGTTCTTGAACGGTGAAGTTTGCTTTTTGAATTTTGATGTTTGGTTTTTGGATTGTATGCTTCTTGCTCAGATGATTGAGACTGGTGAGAAGGAGCGGCTGATGGAACTTTTGAGGGAAAGGCTTGTGGATTGTGGTTGGAAAGATGAAATGAAAGTTCTCTGCAGGTATTTTTATTTTTATTTTTATTTTTATCATGATTTTCTTTTGTATCACCAAGGCATTTGTAGGAAAATAATTTGGGGTTTCAGGTTTATTTATCAAACATCATTTCAATAAGAGTGTAATTGTATTGGAAGATGTATAGTTTTGCATTTGGTAAGGTGTTTTAATTTTATTGGCTTAGGCATACTTAGTAGAGGGGGTCACATAAGACTGTACTTGTAAATTTTAAATTAAATATTCATTCCCATTCTAATTTTAGACTCAAGTTTTCCCCATTTTCAGCTCTGCAAGCATTAGCACAAAGGTCACTTCTTACATTTTAACGTAGAAACTTTTACTTATAGGGGAACCACGCGGCAAACACATTCTCTTGTGCCTGTATCCTTTAGTTTATTTTTCGTATTTGTAAGTATAAACAAAGATATGAAAGGTTCATCAATCCCGGGCACTCTAGGCGGCATCTGGCATTATGCTTTTTGGCTTAATGTGTATCGAGACTGCAAGATGGTTTGCTATATCAAATGACTAAACTAAACTGACTTTTTCCAATCATTAATGAAATTTTCATGTTCACTATAACTGTGTCCTCTGCTTAACAAGTTCAAGTCATTTTGTGTTGTCTCTGAGAAGATGTATCATGGTCCATTGTCTCTTTAATTATGTAGCCATATTGATGCAAAGTGCTTCTATTCTACTTGTGTTGTTTGGCAGAAGCGATTAATGAATTGTTTTTGGATTCGAGCCCGCTTTGTGTATGTAATGCTGGCTAGGTTCATTATTAGAGCTTTTGTTGGCACTTATTAGTATTACTGTACTGTATGACCATGAATACTGAAAACATGATTGTGGTAATATTAGACATGAGAAATGCTTGCAACACACTTTTTCAGACATACTCTTAAACACACTTTGAGATTCGTCCATTTCTTAAAAATTCAATTTAGTTGCCTCATAAATTGATCACTATTTAAAAAATATGTTGACTTTTTAAGAAAACGAATCAATCACAAATAGTGCAAGTGTGTGTTCGAAAGATTATGTTGCTAGCATTCTTCTATTGGATATTCTCACCAATAATACATTCTTTTCACTTTGTTGTTTTATCTCCCCCTCTTGTTGTTTTCTAATTGTTTCCACCTTTTCCTCTTCATGCTTTGACATATATCTTTTTGTGTGACTTCTGAAAGTTTTAATTTAACATACGTTTTTTTCTTTTCTACAGGGCCTTTGTGAAGAAGAAAGGGAGGAATAATGTTACTGTAGATGAACTTATACATGTAATCACTCCAAAGGGCCGAGGTATTAATTGCTTCATTGATTTTTTTTTCTTTTCTGCATATTGACACCTGATGGTAACTTGGTTGAAGCACCTCATTAGGACAAATCCAAATATGGAATTCCGCAAGTTATTTGTTTGTGAATGTATTTAGAATTATTTTAAGAGGCTCTTATTTAGCGGAGTATTATGTCTACGAACATTAGAAATTGAACAACTGTATGTTTCCCTTTGCACCGAACTTTCCATCTCATTGGACAGAACTTGTCTTTTGCAGCCTCAGTTCCTGATTCCGTCAAAGCCGAGCTGTTGCAGAGGATTCGCACATTTCTTGTATCTGCAGCTCTCTAATATACCACATGGCTTGGTGGTGTTAATCTCATCGATATTTTGTAAAGATGATGGGGGGAAATAGTCTGAACTGCTCACATTTATACTGCATAGTTTTGTCTCTCAGGGATATGAGTATGTCTTGTAACACCATGAATATTGCTCCCCTTTCAATATAAAATTGAGAAACCATTTTTAATCCCAAAAAATTAGTCAAATTAATACCATGCACTCTCTCTTTCCTTACTTTTATTTTGGTTGTTTGTATAATAACGCATTTTCGTATCAAATTTACTATTTTTTTTAATATTAAACGCGGATAAAAGCTCAAAAGAAGCTGTAAGGAAAAATTGACTCGGTACCAAAACTACTTGGTTAGTTTCATTAGGAGATGAGCTAATGTTATTACTCACTCTCTAGCAGGGGCATCAAGATTTTTCGCTAGTCCCCATTTTTTTTATTATATGTCTACTTTTATTGCTGAACTTATTTTAATTGATATGGAATAAATTTGTTTCCTTCAAACGGTTCGGTTAACTTGTCTGACCGGGATGTTAATCGAACCGTTTGAAGGAATAAATTTCGGTTCGTTTTAGGGTTTTCAGTTTATTTCAGTTTAGGGATTTAGGATATTCTGGATTCTGGATGAAGAAATGGTGACAAGGCAGAAGAAATGGTCACAAGAGACTTAGGGTTTTCTAGATTTTGGTGTAGGTACGAATTTAAGGTTTTTCCTATTTCTATTTCTAATTTATTTACATTTCTAAATTTAATATTTTATTTTTGTAATTTTGATATTAATAAAACAAAATAATCTGACATGGAAATGGTCGCTTAAGTGACATGGCTTGTTTAAATAATGTGGCAACAACCTGTGTTACCCAGTCATATGCCACATAAGCTTAAGGCATGCCACGTCACAAACTCATTTCAATTTGGGATGTCAATTTAACAGTTGGAAAAATATCTGAAATTTTGAAAATTGGGGGACTAAATGTCTGAATTTAGAAATATGGGGACCAAATTCGTGAATTGCTTAAAATAGGGGGACTAAAACTATAATTAAGCCATTTGTAAATTATCCTTCCAAATTGTATATCAAAGGACAAATAGATGAGATGAACTGGGCCTGGGTTGTGGATGCAATGTCCCATATGGATTTGTCTAAATTGGTCAAAAGTCTTGGGTATATAGCCTTCAAATGTTTGTGGTACCAACACCCAATGTTCTCTCTTGCCCGTGAATTGAGACCACCAAATAGTGAAGCTGATGTATTACAACTTGCCCAAGATTCAAAAGGATATGAAGTCATTGACGTAATTGTAGAACACCTTATAGACATTCCAGTGACTGCTGAAGATGAAAGTAATGACAATGACAAGGACAAGGATAATGGCAATAACAAGGTAAATGAGAAAGCTGATGTCATAAATGATGATAGATTGGAGGAAACTTCAGATGAAGAGGAAGATGAGGTTCAAATTGAAGGTAAGGGAGTTGTTGATAGTGAGGCTGATGATGATGAGAGTGAAGAAGATGCTGATTATGTTGCGGAGGCTGAATTGGATGATGAGAATGAAGAAGATGTTGATTATGTTGCAAATTCTGATGAGAACATGGATTCAGAAATGGATGCAAACATGGATGATAGTGATCTTGATGAAGATTGGGACTGAAGCAGTGTTTTGCCTCCAAAAACGGTTAATGAAGTCAAGAATGAAGTAAGAAATGCCAGGAATGGAGGGTTAAATCCAAATCCAGAAGCTACAGCTGATTTTGAGGGACTAACTGGTGATTCTGATCAGTTAGATACTCCTCCAGGCAGTGATGATGATGACGATGAATGTAGGACTAAATTTCCTAAGTTTAGGATGTCCGAAGGTTGTGCTAATGTTAGGTTTGAGGTGGGGCTTATGTTTAACAACAAAGAGATGGTAAGAGATGCAGTAAAGAAGTATGCCATGGAGAATTAAAAAAATCTGCAGTTCACAAAACATGATAAGAAACGATGGTTATCAGATGTATGATTGGATGCCTTTTATTTGAGTATTAGTATGAGGAATGCAAGTCAATATTGGTAGGTTGTTAGTTTCACTAATGAGCACACTTGTCACAGAACTGCTAGAAATAGGCAAGCAAAGACATAATGGCTTGCCAAAAAATTCATACCTACATTGAATCATACACTTGACATGAAGGTTATGGGGTTGATTGCTCAGGGTATTCAAAGATGGGGCGTGAAGTTGACACATGATGCAACAGATAGGGCAAAGAAAAAAGCATTAGAAAAGATACAATGGATTGATAGTACCAGTATTTACATTTGAGAAGCTATGCAAAGGAGTTGAGAAGGTCAAATACAAATAGTATAATGAGTATCCAATGCGGGCAAGGAGATAAGGACCCGGTTTTTGACAGAATATATGTATGCCTTGAGGCGTGCAAGGCTGCATTTGCCTATACATGCATGCCTTTAATTGGGCTGGATGCTTTTTTTTTTAAGGGAGAGTTTGGTGGTTAGTTAATGGCAGCTGTTGGTAAGGATGGGAATAATCAGATGATTCTCGTCGCATATGCAGTGGTAGAAGCAGAAACAAGAGAATCATGATCTTGGTTCATTGACCTATTACTTACATGGCATAGAGCACAGGCAATATGCATTCATTTCAAACCAGCAGAAGGTAAATGCATTCATTTCAATATTAACTTGTCTGTTATTTTATATGTTTACTGATAAATTGACTATATTGTTTGGCAATGTTTTCTATATTGTTTGAGAATTACGGTGATTGATTCTTGCAATTAAAGACATAAGTGATCATGTGGAACACAAATTATGTGTAAAGCATCTATATGGCAACTGGAAAAAGAAATATCCCAGAATAAAGACGAAAGAAGCCTTATGGATGGCAGCTAGAGCCATAACTGTTCCAGCTTGGCAAAGGGCAATGAAAAAAAATAAAGGAAATGAATGAGGCTGCTTGGAAAGATATGATGGAACTACCTCCTAGTATGTGGACTAGGTCTGCATACAACACCAACATTCAATGTGATCTCCAAGTGAACAACATGTGTGAGGCATTCAACAGTGCAATTTTGGAGCATAGAGACAAGCCTATAATTACATTACTCAAAGGGCTGAAACACTATATCGTAGATAGGATTATGGCAGTATTAATGATGGCGGTGTCTTTGTATGGACTAAATCAAATTTATTGAATAACATTGTCTTTGTATGGACTTAACATAGTGCTGTTAAAGCATTCATTTCATTCTCTCATTTTAAACCAGAAAACTAAACATAGTGTTTTTAAACCATTCTTTCATTTTAAACTAGAACACTAAACATAGTGTTTTTAAAGCATTCATTCATTATTTCATTTTAAACCAGAACAAATGACATAACCAGTTTTTTTACCCATTCTTTCATTCATTCAGATTTGTATCATTCACATATTACAATACTAAACATAGATAAGAACACAAACGGATTTGTCCAAATCAAATTCATTGCACTAATTGGATGATTTATTACAAATGCCAATACCAAAATGGATAAACCCTAAACATAGATAAGGACAGTAACCACAAACCTAAACTCTAAACCACAAATTACATCAAAATAGAAAACAGAACCAGAAAACAGAACACTAAACACTAACACCTATTTGAGCAATTTTTGTGTTGCCACTAGAGCAAACACAAGCACAATTACAATTACCAAAGAAAAATCCATCAAACAAAAACTTAAGCTTCATCTTGAATTCATCTTCAGTCCTCTTTGACTGTTCATCTTTTTTCTCCAACTCAGTGATCTTGGTGAGTAACTCTGACATGACCTTCTTCTGTTGTTCAGTCATATCCTCATCAACCCAAACAAAGAAATTGCAAACTTTCCTCCCATATAGCTGCAAATAGAAACAAATTAAGATTAAACATTTTTGAAAAGCCTAAACCCATATAAAATTTTGGGTTTCGAGTATGAAACTCACCTTAAACGAACCACATCCGTAAAATCTTCAGCCATAGTTCTCTTGGGTTTTGCATGTCAACAATGGAGACTCAGCATCACAATTACAACGATACTTTCTTCTTTGTGTGACTGCTGAATAGCTTGAAGATGAACCCAAAAACTCCAAACCACCTCCCATATAGTGATGTGATCCTAACATTGGGCGACCAAGGAGCGACGAAGAACCTCGGATTTAGGGATTTAGGGTTTTCGAAAGGTTGAAGATGGGTCGAGTTTCTGGATTCTGATTTCCAAACCTTCTTTTATTTCCTATTCTATTTCTAATTTATTTAAACATTTCTAAATTTAATATTTTATTTTTATAATTCTGATATTAATAAACTCAATTCTGGTTGTACCGCATGTTTCATTCTCCTTTTATGTATTTTTCAATATTATTTATTTAGCATAAAATATGGTTAAAACACTGGAACGGGTGATATAGATGCAAGCAATGCCTTTAGACACTCTTCATGGGGTGGATGGCCACATCCAGATACTGCGATCAGTGTCTGCATGTGAAATGGTAAGAGAAGCATTAGAAACTTGATGAGGCAAAATCATAAAATGCTTGTGAAATTCAAAATGGAGTAGGAAACAGAAGAAATAGATTTGGGGAACAAAGGATACTTACAGGATTTTAAAGTTTTGTGGCCATAGCTTGACAACATTTTAAGGAGAATCTTCAGCACCTGCAATAACTAGCACTTGAATGTCACTCTCTAGCTCAAGGTAGCTAATGTTTCCACTAGAAGCATTAATTCTCACAACACACACATGTTGTCATGTTGGCATGAGTAAAAGAAAAAGAAAAAAAAATCCAAATCTCAAAAGAAATTCAATGTATGAGCAAGATTAGGTGTGTTAGAAATTCTGCTGAACTTAAAGCATGACAAAAATGAGTTTGCTAGACAACTCTATGCGAAAATGCATTCGTGAATAATGCAAGAGTGGATTTTCACAAAACTGAGTTGATAACATTGGTTAGATTTACATGGGGCAATATTGACAACAGTTGCCTATACTAGGCTGCAACACTTGCAACAAGAACAAAACAAGAAAAATATACAAAGGCCTTGTTTGGAGATATTTGGAATGAGGGAAAAAAGAAAGGAAGACAACATATATGTTTATGCAAATAGAAGTGAAATGACAGTCAGCAGTTGAAGTCACAACTCAAACAATTTAACCTTTTCAGAAAGAAACAAAAATTATAATAATCATAAATTGAAAGTAACATGGGATTGAATCATGGGGACAATTCAGATGGTCTTGTAAGGCAAGGGATGAATAAATTGTAAGCCAAAATTTAGCATTTATTATAATATACAAGTATTTACTGAAAGAAGGAAGACAAAGATATACCACAGGACAGGGCTCTCAAGGGGAAGAATGGCAAGGAAACAACAAAAATTGTCAACCATCAATTATATTACAGCAACCTACTGAGATTAGAAATATGCTAGCCAAATTAGAAAATTGAACCAGACATATCAAGCTGATTATCAAACATTGGGACTAATCCAACTTCAACTCAATCAATGCTAATCAAACTTCCTCCCAAACACATTCATTACTAATCTGATATTTTCTTTTATGTCCCTCATCCACCTCAGCATAATACTTATGAATATTGAAATTATTTAGCTATAAAATACATGCTGAGAGCAGTACAATCAAGGATCATCTTTGAGACTTCCTAGTTATCACTGAAAATCCAAATTTGAAAGCTAGGTTTGATTTTGTTTTCGACTTCCTAAATTCTCAGCTTATATGTGCATAAACTTTAATAATTGCTAGAAAGTAGGATTTTAAATCTATACTCTACAAAGAGTTTTGACTGTTATTTTCTCAGTTTACATGTGCTTAAATCTCATAATAGCTACAAAGTAAGAACTTAAATCTATACTCTACCGCCAGTCAAAAAAAAAAATTCTATATTCTACCGAAGTGGATTTTCTCTGGGCTTCTCTTCCCTCATGGTGCATCTTCACTACTTCATGTGAGGATTTAGAATGAAACAATCTCTATCTTTGGAATGTAAATAGTTGACATGCATCCGAGCAGTAGTTTGTTCAGTGTCCTAGCATGAATCCCTCTTGTTTTCTTACAACCTGCGAAGCAAAGAAGCCACAATGTTAATTGTCAGTCAAACAGGTCACACTGATAATAAAAACAACCAAGTTCTGTAAATAGCAAGTAATGACAAAAGGATAAACATTTTTCAGATTAATTTTAACTAATCCACAGGAGCCAGTAAGTTTCCACCTGTGGCACCAATCTACTTTAAGAATCGTTGAGCAACTGATTATGGCCAATGTTTTGTCAGAGTAAGGATAAATTTTAGTCATTCATGAAGACAACTAGATCTATCAAACTCTGCTGCTAATGGATTGGCTTGCTAGTGCTTTCATGATATGCACAAAATTTGCTGCTACACACTTCCATATAGTTCCACTGGTAAGCTATTCCTTCACTTTCTTCCTTGTGCCTCTGAGAGCCAAAGACAATGCACCTGTAATTTTAGTAACCATGTTATTCGCTAAAGGCCAATTTTGGCCATCTCAAAGCATAGGCATGAAAGACGTGAGCAATGAAACAAAAGATTTTGCATCTGCATGAAAGAAACACCAAGAATTATAAACATAAAAAGCTGCAGAAGAAATTTCTTCACTAGAAATTTCAGTAAGCAAATTATAAGTTTGTACCTCGTGAACATTCCCAGTTCCAGCATAGGCACGTGATAGCAGTGTCATGTCACAATACTTTCTAATTTTTTCATTAATAGTCTTTAAAACTTCGGCAGTTGCCTCTACACCTGTTGTTAGAGCACAAAATATGAAGAGTGAATACTACACCAGAGTGACTTTGACCTAACCTAATAGCAAATGACCTCCCTAACCATCCAATGTTTTCAGAAATTAAACAAACAAGAGGTAAAAGTCATGTAAGGGGCTCTCCTAACTCTGACTCACTCTGGCCCATCAGTGCATGATTGCTTGAGCGACATCCTCATTGCAAGAAACCACATAGATCAAGCTCAATGAAAATGCAGTGAAGCAATCACATCAAGTGAAGCTTTAGCATCACTCAGGATAGGTGCCGACTTGTATAGTAACTGAAAGAAGCAAGATTAAGTCAAAACTTTTAACATTTGCAAATGGCAGCATTGCCTGTTCTCGATAGTTAAACAACAACATGTAGCCTCTGAAGTTTTAAGCCTCTAAAGCCTTAAACCCACAAAATATATATGAGCTAAGCCAGACGGCATCAATTACTTTTGAACCATGGTTATCAAATCGAGATATGTATCGTAAATCAGAATAACTACTTTCCGAATCGTGAATCGAATCTTTTTATGAATCGTAAGATACATGATCCATAAAAATATGACATTCAAAAGTAAAAACAAGTAATATAACCAAAAAAATAAGCTGATATATCATATATGAACTTCAAAATAATTCAAGTCATAAATCAAAGAGCAAAAAATAGAGAAGAACAAAAGAGAAAGGAGGGCGTGAAGCACTGTGTATGCAGGAAGAACAAAAAAATCGCATTGCAGTAGGGAGTACGAACCAAAACATAATGAGCTAAGGTTGTTTGTTGGTGAATTTGACTTGGGTTATTTGGAAGGATTATTTTGGCTGATTATGTCTCATTTAAGAAAAAATTGGAGGAAAAAAAACTCTAGCAAACATTTTCGAAACTGGGTTGTGCAAATCGGCCTATTTCTACAGCACCCACAACGGAATTTGTATCGTAAGATTCAATGAGATTCATGATTTGTGAGATTCAATAGAATAAATCGGGATACATGATGAGATTCAGATGCAAAAGAGATTTGTTACCCAGGTGGCCAGAATACTTAAGAGGGGGGGTGAATTGAGTATCAAAAAATTTTGAAAATCTTTTTGAAAAAACTTAGTTTGTGAAGGTTTAGTCTATATTGGATATGAGAGAAATTTACCCAAGAAATCAATCGACTAATACAAGAAAAATTATAACCAAGATTCGCCGCACAATTAAATCTACAAGAACCCGAAAAATAGAAATTAAAGAGTTTAAGGGAGAAGAAGATCAAACCAAAGGATTTTATCCTAGTTCAGCCACCAACCACTGTGGCCTACATCTAGTCTTCAAGCCTCGCTTGAGATTTTCTTCCACTATCAATTCAAACATTTACACCGTTCTTGAATTACAACACAGAGATTCCACACTCTGAAAATTACCCATTTGAGATACCTCACTCAAGAAACACTAGGGATACCTCACCCTTACAACAAAGAAAATAGAAGGTAGTAGTAGGAAATTGAAATTCACTCTTGAAGTGATGATATTACAATATGTAAGCCCATGAGTCTCAAAGAAATTGGGGAAGAAGAAAGCTAGAGAGAATGCGTGCAAAAAGTGATTATGAAATCCCTAAAACGAACCAATTGTTGGATCGAGCGCTTACCACTAGACCAAAAGCTATAGCTGTTAGTCAGGGCGCAACCCTTTCTACTTAACCGTAACAGCCCAAGCACCACATGTCGACTGTGACTTGACCCCACCTGGGCCTCCGCCACAGGACAATTGATGCCATAACCTGGCAACAAGATTCACACTCCGATACGTATCGATTGTGGCCTACATCTAGTCCCCAAGCCTCGCTTGAGATTTTCTTCCACTATCAATTCAAAGATTTACACCGTTCTTGAATTACAACACAGAGATTCCACACTCTGAAAATTACCCATTTGAGATACCTCACTCAAGAAACACTAGGGATACCTCACCCTTACAATAGAGAAAATAGAAGGTAGTAGTAGGAAATTGAAATTCACTCTTGAAGTGACGATATTACAATATGTAAGCCCATGAGTCTCAAAGAAATTGGGGAAGAAGAAAGCTAGAGAGAATGCTCTTTGTTGGGCTTAGAAAATGTGCAAAAAGTGATTATGAAATCCCTAAAACGAACCAATTGTTGGATCGAGCGCTTACCACTAGACCAAAAGCTATAGCTGTTAGTCAGGGCGCAACCCTTTCTACTTAACCGTAACAGCCCAAGCACCACATGTCGACTGTGACTTAACCCCACCTGGGCCTCCGCCACAAGACAATTGATGCCACAACCCGGCAACAAGATTCACACTCCGATACGTATCGATTGTGTTTGATTTCGTATCGAATCAAGATACGAATCGCATGAATCGTAAGATACTAATAACCATGTTTTGAACCACTAATGCATAACATTAGCCACATCAAAAACTGTGACCAAAATGGACTTTTAAACGGCAACCACAGAAAAAGAGCATGGTATGCTTTCAAATGCACAATTGTCAATTAAAAAGGAAAAAGGCAGCATACAACAGTTTACCTTGAACCAGTTCATAAGACTTACTTCAGGATCATCATAGGTGAGCTTACTTACCATGCTTGCACTGCAAATATATATACACTTATTCTGCTGTCCCATCTACCTTAAAAAGCTTACTAAGCATGCTGATATGTATACACTTATCCTTCGGCTCTTGAAATAGCTTTAGAATTTGTCAATTAAGATTACGTAGAGAGACTGCAAAAGTTCATGTGGGAGCATTAAAATTGAAGATAAACAAGGGTCTACTAATACAATGGTCTGTTTTTCATTGTCTCGTTGTACAGAGCAAGATCATAGATAGAAAGAAACGCTTCAAGATCCTAGACAATTGGGACAAAACCCACCAGAAATCCATTAATCAATTAAGCATGCAGCACGAGAGACAAATAATGAATCTAATTGTAGGAACTGCTGTGAAAGACAAAAGTGGCGTCCTCTTCTACTAGTTCTACAAACAAACTGAATCAAGGGCACAAAATGCAATGCATAGACCTTTGTAAAATAAATAAATAAATAAATAACCTTATTTCAAAGATATAAATCTTACTTACAAGTGATGTCTGTTAACTCCGCAATGCAATGTAAAGAGGAGACATCCCACCCCGTGTTCGAAAATTTTGTCACAAAAACACAAACCCTAACTAACCCCCTTCCTGGCAGAAGCAGAACGGCATTCGTCCAAAAGAAAAATCCAAAGAAAGAAGCTGAAGAACAGAGGAAGAAAAAAATAGAAATAAAAAAAAAATTTGGACCATTTCTCGATTTGTGCGTGTCATCCTTGCGCAGGGGCCATGCTAATCTTCTCTGTATCGTTCCAATTTTATCGGATGTCCCCGAAGGGACGAGAAGTGTAGTGACGTGGGTAAATATAAACACTGAGTTAGTTACAAATGTAAGCGATGTGGTACTTATTCTCTCGTCACCAACCTCAGCAGCACAATGCAGTTCTGCTCAAGTGAGCGACATAGACTCCATCAAAGATCTAGTTCCAGAGAAAACTAAAGTTCGATCACAACAGTCAAAGCACATACACGAATACAAACGAACGCGTGGCTTACTCAGAATTACGTACCACGTGTGTAGCCCTTTCATTACTCTGCACCCTTTTGCTAGCTTGTCATGTCACCTCATTTTTACTTTTTTTTTATTTATATTTTGCTTAAATATGTTTTTAGTACCTACAAATATAAAGTGTTTTGATTTTAATAGTGTTTTGATTTTAATCCCTGTAAATTTTTTATTTGTTTTTGTTCCCGACAAAATATTTTATTTTGATTTTGATCCAATTTGGACCAAAATTCATAAGAAATTCTGTAGGAAAATTAAGTGTTTTTTTTATAGATTTTGCTATAAATTTTGGTCGAAATAATGATTTTTAATTATTCGGATCAAAATTCACAAGAAATTTAGCAGGAAAATGAAGTGTTTTTACAGATTTTGCTATCAATTTTGATTAGAATGACCCAAATCAAAATAAAATATTTTACAAGGATAAAAATTAAAAAAAAATTACAAGGACTAAAATCCAAAGCCTCGATATTTACATAGACAAATAATTACTTATTTCCTATATGATTTTTCTTTACTTTCTCTCTGTATAAACACTCTATTGTGCGTTTATAATAAATACATGAAGAAACACAGTCAAAAAGAAAAAGAAAACAGCTCTTGAGTCCGTACACGTTACTTTTAAAAAAAAAAAAGTTACGTCATATATATTAATAATAAAAAAGTAATAGTTAAATTCAAAAAATATTTGGTAACATCGTCGCAAATTCAGAGACTAGCAATATATACAGACACCTGTATCAAAATATGAATAATTACACGGACTTTTCTCTTTACAAATTCTACCAAAGAATTGAAAAAATAATAAGATAAAAGAGTCATATAATTTGAAAAAACAGCCTCATGCTTAACTAGGTACTCCTAATTATTTTTTATACTCGAATCCAACTCAAAGTTCATCTTGGTTGACTCAATCTCAATTACCCATTGAAAAGCGTATAATAGAACTAGGACTTCATTTTCATGTATTTGGAGTCTGTGAGAGTAACAATAAGATTTAGCTTTGAAAAAAATATTCTATCTCATGATATAAGTCGAGATTAATACCATTTGTCAGTTCACCAAGACTTTGAGCAACCTTAAAAAAAGGCTCAATGCACTCATACTAGCTTCTCTCTCCTTTTATTTGTATGAATTAAAACTTGAAAAAAAAAGAGACAAAACGGAAACACATCCGTTAAGAAACACCAAATAAGATATTTGAGGATATGAACCGCTTGCAGGTTCCTCAACAGCACTCGCTACTTAACGAATGCACTTCATTAGATTTTATTATTTTATTCTACTAGAATGTAGACCCGTGCAATGCACGGGTTATAATATAATAAGCTAATTAATTTCATGCGTAAATAGTATATAATTATAGTTTAGAGACTTGATTTAATATATATCACATCACATAATTGAAATATTAAAAGTTATATGAAAAGTTTTAGCACCAAACTTATTATTATAAGATATGAAGAGATGCCTCAAAACAACAAATATATACGGTAACATGCAATTATTTAAATATTTTATAATTTTCTTAGATTGTATTTGTGTGTATCATGTTTATTGTCATGCATGATTACACAAAAATGTACCATGCAATGGAATGAATTAAATGTGAATATTTTAGAATATGAACCGCTTGTAGGTTCTTCAACAGCACTTGCTACTTAACGAATGCACTTCGTTAGATTTTATTATTTTATTCTATTTTACATCTGCAGTAATGATGAATAAAAAAATTATACCCACTAAAATTCAATTACTAGGGGCACATATTAATTCAGTACAATAATCTTTTTTTCTAAAACCTGCGCAACTATATTAGATAAAAAAAAAAGGAAAAAGTACTTTAAACCAGCGTAAGGATATGATCCATTGACTTCATTTTGAAAAAACAATAACGAAAATAAAAAAAAAAACATTCTAAAGAAGTTTATTTGAAAATATATTTTTATGTGTTAATAATACAATTACAATGGGTTTAGATGATTCATGATTACATCTGGCAATTTGTTTTTTAAAATATATACAACGATATTTTCTTATTTTTTATTTTTTTATATACACATATATCATTTTTTAATTAATAAAATAAGTGAATAAAATAAATTTATCCCTTCTTCTTGCTATTGGTGAAAGGAATATAGAGCTGAAAGTTTAAAAATTTCTTGCATTTCAAAACTGGCGGCTTATAAGGTGAAGCCCACCACCATGTCATCCACCTAGAGTCAGTCCATTTATGCAATTTTATTCTTGTTCATGAACCCTTTAACTTTTATACATTTTAAAAGATTTAGCTCCTGAGTTGAGTCCGTACTCGTTACTTTTTATTTAAAGTTAAGGCATATCATTAATAGTAAAAAATTGATAATTAAATTCAAAAAACATTTGGTAATATCGTCACAAATTCGGAGAATAGCAATATATACAGACACATCTATCAAAATATGAACAATTATACAGATTTTTCTCCTTACAAACTCTACTAAAAAATTGGAAAAATATTAAGATAAAAGACTCCTATAATTTGAAAAAATAGCCCCATGCCTAACTTGATACTCCTAATTATTTTTTATGCTCGAATCCAACTCGAAGATCATCTTGGTTGACTCAATCTCAATTACCCATTGAAAAGCATATAAGAGAACTAAGACTTCCTTTTCATGCATTTGGAGTATCTGAGAGTAACAATAAGGTTTAGCTTTGAAAAAATATTCTCTCTCACGATATAAATCGAGATTAATACCAATTGTCGGTTCACCAAGACTTTGAGCAACCTGAAAAAAAGGCTCAATGCACTCATAGTAGCTTCTCTCTCCTTTATTTGTATGAATTAAAACTTCAAAAAAAAAAAGATATAATGGAAACACATCCGTCAAGAAACAATAAGGTATTTGGGATCATGATTAATAATGCACAATTATAATGCACATAGTTAGGTTCCTCGGCAGCACTCGCTACTTAACGAATGCACATCGTTAGGTTTCATTATTTTATGGTAAAATTACTCCAGAGGTTATTTATCTTAATTTAAAATTTCTAGCTAGTTAGTCATTTATTTTTATTTTTTTTTCAATTTAGTCCCGCATATTTTAAAACGTTAATTTCGAGACAAATTGTTGGCTGATCTACAATGAGAAATGCATGTGTCATTAGAACAATCCGCCCTATCAATTGTGTCACAAATCAGAACCCCAAAAATTATTGTAAAAAACCAAAAACATACCAATTGGCCAACATTGTTAATATTTTAGAACATGTGGGACTAAACTGAAACTAAAATTAATTTTAAAGGACTAACTTGACAAAAAAAAAGATAAATGACTGAAGTGAAGTTTTAAATTAAGATAAATGACATCTGAAGTAATTTTGCCTCTATTTTACGTCAACGGTAATGATGAATAAAAAAATTATGCCCACTAAAATTCAATTACTAGGGGCACATATTAATTTGGTACAATAATCTTTTTTTTCTAAAACCTGTACAACTATATTAGATAAAAAAAATAAAGGAAAAAGTACGTTAAACCAACGTAAGGATGTGATCCATTGACTTCATTCTGAAAAAACAATAACGAAAATAAAAAAAAAATTCTAAAGTAGTGTATTTGAAAAATATATTTGTATGTGTTAATAATACAATTACAATGGGTTTAGATGATTCATGATTACATCAGGCAATTTGTTTTGTAAAATATATACAACGATATTTTTCTTATATTTTTTTATATACACATATTGCATTTTTAATAAATAAAATAAGTGAATAAAATAAATTTATCCCTTCTTCTTACTATTGGTGAAAGGAATATAGAGTTGAAAGTTTAACAATTTATTGCATTTCAAAACTGGCGGCTTGTAAGGTGAAGCCCACCATGTCATCCACCGTGAAATGTATTAATCTGCACACCTTTCATTACTCTGCACCCTTTTATTTCTAGCTTGTCATTTCTACTTTTTTTATTCATCTTTATAACTAAAACAATGTATTAATCTGCACACATAAAAAAAATGTATTAATCTGCACACATATTTTAATTTTTCAATATAACTCAGTTGATAATGTTTTGCCACAATTTGCACTAATATTACAATCCTCCTATATAACTAACCAGTGCGTTGTATGGGTCAAAATACTAGTATATTATATAATAAGAGTTTAATTTATATACACTGATAGTTTAAAAAAAATTTACACCATTATTCAATCACATCTCACCATGTAGATATTTATTGAAATATTTTTAATAAATAATATAACAAAGTAGCATAATAATAAGATATGATTGATTGACAATGTAAAATATTTTTAAAGTGTCGGTACATATCAATTAAACTCATAATAATTACTTATTTTTCTGTTTGTTTTTTCTATACTTTCTCTCTACTTAAAGGCAGTTACCATCAATATTAATACCTGGAGAATACAATAAAAAAGAATAATGAATAATCAACGAGTAATAACCACATTTCATCAACAAAAAAACGAGTAATAACCATGGAATATTTATTTTATTAAATGGGTTCAACTGAATGAGATACGATTAATGGTTAGAAATTTTCAACGACTTCAATAGTTTTTAATAATAATAATAATAATAATAATAATAATAATAACACTATTGAATCTTATTTTAAATGTGATTTAATTTATCCTGAAGTTGATTAATTTAATTTAGTTGTAAACAAAATTTGGTTTAATTTAAGGCAATAATTCAATTGATATATATTTATTGCTAATTGAATTTGAATTTGAATTTAAAATAAAATTATTAAAAAGTGATGATTAATCGGTCTCTAGGTTTGAGTTCTTAGTGAGCTTGTAGTATAATTAAATCTCAAAAATAATATAATCACATGCGTGATTGAGAAGGTGCATCTAAAGAGTTCATCTGTAAGGCCCCGTTCTATACAAGTATGTGTGCAGTGACACACAAGCATTCAAGTAAGCAAAGATCCACATATTAAAGGACTCCAAATCATTGGCTATAAACTCTATATCGTATAACTCAAAAGGAAAAGGTGGGTCACTCCCGATGAGTACCTCCAACTCACTAATAGTGTGACACCCACTACCTTATACATCAACAAGGTACTTGAAGTATATGAAATAGTAGTTAAATAGTATTTCATAAAAATTTATTTCAAAGGGTGTGAATATCACGTTCAACAATCACAACTTTGATCACGGAAAAATAAAGAGAAACCATGCTCGAATAAATCAACAGAAACAAAACCCAAAAATCCTCAATGTCATTGTCTGACAGCTTATTCCATGTAACTATTACATCATAATAATAACCAATAACTAATAAAATAGTGCTATCAGAGCAAGACTTGTTCTTCAGGCCATGGCATGAGTCTAATAGGTATTCTCTGTGTATTCTTGTATGATTGTCTATGTTAAAATAGATGATGATGTGTGATATTGGGACTCGGAATTAGAAATTTTGGTTTTTAGCTTGGTTTTAGTATGAAGTAATGGCGAATATGAGTGACTGCGCTGTCATCGATGCTTTGAGGTGCTTGACTGGCGCGATGGAGCACAATCAGACTCGTTGTAATGGAGCTGCTGGATATCTGGGTCTCACTGAATTTCAGATGAACAACCCTCCATCGTTTAAGGAAACAATTGACCCTGGATGAGCTCAGCACTGGATCAATGAGCTCGAGAAGATTTTTTAGGGTATGGCAAGCGACAATGCTCAAAAGCTTAACTTTGTTATATTCATCCTAACTGATGAGGCTAAACATTGGTGGGATAACTTGCGCCAGCTTGGAAGCTTGAAGTGTTGTTCTCGCTTGGAACTTATTCAGGGACAGTTTCCAAGGAGGTATTTTCCTGCTGATTTGTGTGACAAAAAGGAAATGGAATTCTTAGCCTTGACTCAAGGAAACATGTCCGTTGGTGAGTATGCTGCTATGTTTGAAAAATTATCTCGCTATTTTTCACCATACCAGACTACTAATGATGATCTCTCTAAATGTGTCATGTTTGAGAGCGAAATGCGTCAAGATGATAGCACTTTGGTTCATAAGTGTAGGGTTTATGAAGACATCTACAAGGAGAAGGTGGCCTCATTCAAGAATAACAGGGATTCAATAATACTTGTGGCAAGAAGACTAATTTCACTGTAGGAAAATCTTTTGGAGGAGGTTCTTCTACACCCAATCCTTTGAGGTGCGGTAAGTGTCGCAAGTATCACTACACGAATAAGTGCAAGGAAACTGGTATTATTTGCTTCAATTGTGGATAGCCTGGCCATAACAGTCGTGGCTGCAATGGAACCAAATACGAACCGACAAATGGCAGCAAGCCTAAGAAGCCCCAGGCCAATCGTTTGAAGACTATTGGTAGGGTTTTTGCCCTTATTGGAGTTGAAGTGTCTAAAGCTAAAGATCTCATCCAAGGTACATGTCTCATTTCATGTGACTGTGTTGAAAAGTTAAAACTACATTTATCACGCCTATTAGCTAATTTGACTGTGGTTATTCCTACCAACAAGCCTGTGATAACTAGACTAGTATGTAAGGACTGCACTATTGTTACTGAGAATAGGAAATTTGTAGTGGACTTCATATGTCTTCCTCTTGAGGAAATATATGTTATTCTCCACATGGACCGATTATCTTCTAATCACGTTCTCTTGAACTGTTTCGACAAAACAACCATCTTTGGGACTATTGAATCTAAACATCCTCGAGTTGTAACTGCTAAGCGAGTTATACTGTCCTTGAAGGAAGGATCACATACTTATATGATGCTTTACTCTCTAGTGTTGGAATGGGGTTACAAGTAAGGGATGTGCCTATAACGTGTGAATTTCCAAAAATGTTCTCAGATTGTTGATTGTCTTCCGCCAAAAAGAGAGACTGAATTTTCCATTGATCTTGCTCCTGACACGGGACCCGTTTCTAGAGCATCCTACAATATGTCTACATTAGATTTTGCAGAACTAAAAAAGCAACTAAAAGATATGATACAGAAGCAACTTATTCGGCCTAGTGTATCACCGTGGGAAGCGCCTGTCTTATTAGTCAAGAAGAACGACGATACTATGAGATTGTGTGTTGACTTCTGACTCAACGAGGTGACTATCAAGAACTGGTATCCACTTTGTTTAGAAAATCGAGAAAAATTGTCTACACCTTAAACACTTTTGAGTGATGTGAGTGGGTACCCTTGTCCTTTGAAAGGCATTATTTTAGAAAACTAAGCTTCTAACTGGGCATTCTTTGGTCTCTCACTTTCCTTGCTATTAAATTGTCCTGGTGCTTACAATTTTGGGTTCCCCCTTGCACGTAGTCTTAATTTTTTAAAAGCACTTTAAGCCCGAATTTGCTTGAGGTCAAGCAAACGTTATGTAGGGAGGTTGATGAACCAATATTTAGTGCAAAATAAGGGGGTGAAATATTCATGAATCTTAGCACAATTCATCACTATTGCATAAACATTACTAATTATTGCTTTCATTTGTATTGGAAGGTGTCAAATAGAAGAAAGAAGAGAATGCCAAGAATCTAGAGTTAAAACTGACAATTTTGCGCAATTCTGGGTGATGCACAACCCCTTGCGAGGCCGTGCAACCCTTTCTCTTACTTCGCCTGCGTATTAGGCCTTGCATATAAGCAGGGCCACACAGTAGGATGCACGCCTAGGCATAATTTTGTGAGCCCATATATTAACTTCAGTTCAACGCATCGTACATACTCGTGCATAGGCATGCATGGCAGTGCATAAGCATGTGTGGTTGCGCATTGTGCCCCACACAAGTCGTGCATGTGTAAGTGGCGTTCCAAAAATTAGAAAATCTATAAATAGGAGGCTTTGGCTTCATCAAAATGACCTTTCAACAGCTAAGAAGAACCCTAGTGCATATTGGAGAGCTCTGAAGTGGAGACCAAGGATTAGAGGCTGAATCAAGAGATTTCACATCGGTTTTCCTCCAATTCTCATTATGATTTCTGAGTGTTTTTTTCTTTATGTTTTTTTTTTACTTTAGACATGACAACTAAGCTCTCTTCTAGGGTCTATGGTTGATTTTGTACTCTGAACCCTTTCTCTATGGTTTGATTCCTTTTTGCATTCCTTATTTGTCTGATTAAATTATTATGTTGCTTTAATCACATGCTAGAATTGATCGCTCTAAACATGTTAATAATCAATTAGTTAATAGTGACTTTGCTTTGACTAATCAGTGGACCTACTAATAATTGAGGTTAGTAAACTAGGAATGAACAATCGCTAGTTCTAATTTTTCGCTTATTCAAACTTCTTCACGCTTAATGCTTTGCCTAACATTAAATCTCATCTGACCAAAGGAAGAGTTATTTTAGTGAAAAGGTAGTTAGATTTGTTTGACCAACGATTTAATGATTTTAGTAGAGGGATTGATAATCAAAGGCACTTAAGGATCCAAATAAGATCAAATGAATGAAAGGGGGTAACGGGACAAATGATGCCATGACCCTAGGCTCTAATCCACTGCTATCTTATTCATGTGTTTTGCATTCTCATAGCTCTTAGGTCGCCATCATACAAACTAATCACCTAAGTTATAAAGAAATCTTATTAGGATCGGTAATCATCATTATTCCCTGTGGGTTCGACAACTCAGGACTCCAAAAGTCCTATTTTTATTACTACTTGCGATCAGGTGCACTTGGCTGTGAAGCAATAGTCACCAATAGGTTGTGATGCTATTTGGGTGATTGTAGGTCGATTGACGAAAGTTACTCATTTTATTGGGGTGAATATGGAGTATTCTTTGGAGAAGCTGGCTAAATTGTACATCAAGGATATTGTTAGGTTGCATGGTGTACCCTCTAACATAGTGTCGAACCGAGTTCCTAGGTTCACATCTGGATTTTGGAAAAGTTTACACGTAGCTTTAGGGACTAAACTCATATGAGTTCATCTTATCACCCGCAAACAGATGGTAAGATGGAGAGGATGATCCAATCCTTGGAAGATTTACTACGAGCATGTGTTTTGGAAGAATCCGGTAGTTGGGAGAAGTTTTACCTAGAGTTTACATATAACAATAGCTTTCATTCTAGCATTGAGATGGCATCGTATGAAGCTCTATATGAGAGGATGTGTAGAGCTCCGCTATGTTGATTTGAGACCAGCTAGAATCTTGTTCTAGTACCGAAATTGGTAAAGGAAACTACTAAGAATGTGAAAATGATTCAGAAAAAAGATGTAAGCGATGCAAAGTAGGAAAAATAGCTACCATTAGGGTTGCGCAAGGTTAAAAGATCCGCCCAGATCTCGATATACCTGCTAACACAAGTCAACAAACGAGCGGGTGGCTTCAGGTATCAAGTAAGTGGAGTGGAAGCTCAGTTTCAGGTGAGTATATTATGGCGGGTTTGGATCTCGTTAAAAAAATCCATCGGTGACTGAAACCGACCGACTTACGAGGGATTATCTCTAGTTAACTAAGGGTCACATTGCCTTGTCTCAGTTTTTTTACTGATGAGTCTGCAATTTGACTAATGCCTGGAATGCAGCAGGCTTTGCTTTGTTGCATCCAATTTTAGACTAGAAGGATAATCATTCACCTAGTCTATACTCGATATTATAAACTTTAATAGTGCAGATAAGACACCTTGATAAACTAATAAAAGATTAAAAAATAAAGTTAGGTGAAAGAAAAAGAAGAAGAAACTTATTAACCTGTATCAAGAAAAAGAAAGAACTATATTAACCAATAGATACTATAAACCACTTGTCATGACCATTGGATATTAACAATAAGTAGGGAAAAAAATGTCATGCATTAGTTCTGAGTGAGAAATAAACTACAATTTTCTATGGGAAACTTAAAACAAAAACACCTTCTATCAAATGGGGCTATTATTTGGGAAAGTTGCTTCTAAAACACCGTCCATCAAACGTCGTTGTTTTGTTTTTTCTCTTCACCTATCACCTGAAAATCCACTAGAAGAACAAGAAAAGGAAAAAAAGGGTTGTTTCTGTCCTGATAAGTCTTGTCTTTTTCCTTTCTTTCTTGTAACTTGTGTATCAATCTCTCCATGCGTCTTTCCCTTCACCTCTCTCCTCCCTGTCACCAGAGCACCATTGGTTCTTCTCCACCTCGCACTGCCCCTGTAAGGCTGCAACCTCCCCCTTTCTTTTACGGATTACAGGATCAGGGAAAACAAAGCTCTATTTTTTCTTCTATGATTTGCATTGTTTTCTCTTTGGTAAACAGACGAAAACCGCAAATCAAAAACCGTCCAATTCGAAGTGGCAATCGGACGAAAATGGGCCTGGCATTATGCTTCTAAGTTTGGGACGGATTGATGGTTTTGGGCCCAGACCTACCCATTGCCCAGCCATAGCTACCATGATAAGAGGACGAAATACTTGGTATTTAAGGAAGGAGACCATGTTTTCCTACGAGTTGCACCTACCAAGGGAGTTGATGCCTAGATTCATTGGTCTATATCAGATTTTGAAAAGGATTGGGGAAGTGGCTTATTAGATTGCATTGCCACCGTTCTTGGCAAATCTCCACAACGTATTTCACGTATCTCAACAGCAGAAGTATATTTGTGACAAGTAATGTGATAGAACCTGATACGGTACAACTGAAAGATAATCTCACTTTTGAAGCATTACTGAAACAGATTGAAGATCAGAAGGTTAAACAGTTTAGAGGAAAATAGATTTTGTTAGGGAAGTTAATTTGGAGTGGAGTAACTGAGAAAACGCTTCTTGGGAATTAGAGAGTAGGATGAATGAGATCCATCTACAATTCTTTAGTTCAAGTTCGTAGGAACTCCGAGGATGGAATTTTTTTAAGGGAGAGAGGATTGTAACACCCTCAATTTGAAACATATAACCTCACATAACAAATATGCATACACATACACACATGGTCTAAGTCCTAGAGAGCGAAATTGAGGGTGTTACAATCCTTCCTCCCTTAAAAGGGTCCAGAGTACAAAATCCACTAAAGACCCTAGAAGAACGTTTAGTTGCTCATGTTTAAAGAAAAAACAGTAAACATAAAGAAAAAGCACTTAGAAATCATAATGAGAATTGGAGGAAACTAGTGTAAAATCTCTTGATTCAGCCTCCAATCCTTGGTCTCCACTCCAGAGCTCTCCAACATGCAGTAGGGTCCCTCTTAGCCGTTGAAAGGTCATTTTTTATGAAACCAGGGCATTCTATTTATAGATTTTCAAATTTTTGGAACGCCACTTACACATGCACGAGTATGTACAAGGCGTTGAACTGAAGTTGATGCACAGGCTTACAAAAATATGTACGGGAGTGCATCCGGCCATGTGGCCATGTGTATATGCACAACCTAAAACGCAGGCAAAGTAAGAGAACGGATGCACGACCTCACAAGGGGTATGCACGGCTGTGCATCGCATTTAAAGCACCAGAATCTCCCATGGGTTTGCACGGTCATGCAAACTCCCCTACAAGGGTTGTGCATCACCCATAATTGCATAAAATTGTCAGTTTTAGTGGCCAGTTATACGGTGGGCAACTTGAGTAATGGTGCATCAATGCACCAAGGGGAAAAATGGGTAAAACGAAAAAATAAAAGCGACAAATAAAAAATAAAAATAAAAAGAAGTCCGGCTCCTCGTTCTCCTCGTCCGCAAGCTGCTTCTCCTCCTTTCCACGACATTCAGATAGTCAACTGCTTCGACAACGGGATATCATCAACAAGTGTCAGTGCTTCATTATATTCCTTAACCCATTAGCATGAAAGTAAGAAAAATAAAATAACTAGTAGGCCCAAAAATCTTCCAAACGACACATCTATCAACAACACAATATGATTAACATAAGATAAATTCTACTTTCATAGTAAAACCCTTCAAGGGATCACAATCTAAAAGTTCCCCTGATTGAACCATATTACTTATAACTTAACTAAACAATATTTCCTCCATTTAAACCTGAATTGGTGGTAGCACGGAGGAAGAGGGGGAAAACAGTCACTGATAATTACTGTTAAATGGAAGATGTTGCTAATGGGTGAGGTGGATACTTTGCTAATGGCAGAGGTGGTGCAGTTGTTGTGGTGGGGCAGATGGATAGGGTAGGGGAGTGGGTGGCAGAGGGGCTACGAGGGAAGGGTTATAGGGGCGACAGGTGGGCTGGGGAACAGGGGGAAATCAGAGGTTATCGGCGGCGGTTTACACATTTTCTCTTCTTTCGTTTGTTTGTAATTACAAATTTAACCTTTTATTATTTATTCAATCCTAAGCATTTATTTTGAAATTCTGAACATCCGATGGTGTTGATGTATTGTGCACCAATGCACCACATTTTAGCTGGTGCATGTTAACCGTTACCCAGTTTTAGCTCTAGATTCTTGTCATTCTCTTATTTCTTCCATTTGACACATTCCTACACAAATCAAAGCAATAATTAGTAGTATTTATGCAATAGTGATGAATTGTGCTAAGATTCGTGACTATTTTACCCCTTATTTTTCACTAAATATTGGTTCATCAACCTCCCTACATAACCTTTGCTTGACCACAAGCAAATTTGGGCTCAAAGTGCTTTTAGAAAATTAAGACTACATGCAAGGGGGAACCCAAAGTTGTAAGCACCGGGACAGTTTAATCGCAAGTAAAGGGAGAGTCCAAAGAATGCTCAATTAGAAGCTTATTTTTCTGAAATCATGCCTTTCAAAGGACAAGGGAACTCGCTCACATCATTCAAAGTGTTTAAGGTGTAGACAATTTTTCTCGAGTTTCCAAACAATGCACAATGTCATAAGCTTGTAAGAGGACTAAATCTCCACTAAAATGTTCACGTTCGCGCAAAAATAATTGGGGTCTATATGAGTTATAATGAGGCCAAGATAATAATGCATGGTAGGGAAAATAAAAGGAAAGACAAACAACGGCCAAAAGTAAATCAAACAATTCTGGGGTCTATCCCCTTCATGCTTGAGAGACCCATTTAGAACTTTTTTTCTTCTTCCTTCCTTTTTATTCAACTATATATCTTTTTCTTTTTCTTGTGCTCTTGAATAAATACTATTTTTTTTCTTGAAAAGAAGTTTTACAGTTAGTGGCCTCTTTTCTATTTTCTGTTGTTGCTTTTGGAAGGAGGTGTGTGACTGGTTTCTTTGGAAGTGCCTGCCTCCCTTCAAATTGTCATGCTTCTCAATTGCTTCTTTATTTAATTCACTCCAAAGGGTACCAAAAAGACCCTGCAACAAATATGTGGTTACCAAGAAGAAATATAACAATAAAAGGATCAATAGGGGTAACTAAGGATTTAAATGTAACAACAAATTTTATGGCGTAGAAAATGCCTAAAAATTGCCCAAAAGTATTTTCACAAGTTCTAGCGTGCGCAAGTTGGAAACACACTCATAAGAAATAAGCAGAGGTAAAAATATATTAATTCAGAATAGTCTCCTATTTGACCGAAATCTCACAATTTAGAAGCAAGCCTTTAAAAATGGCATTTATTCAGATTTTTAGCTAATTATCAGCTTTGTAGGGATCTCCCCCCACTTAAGGTGAGCACTGTCATGGAAAATTTTTAGGGGGGATCCCTTAATCAAATAGTCTCAAAAAAATTTATTTTAAACACAAATGAATGAAAAGAGCAAAATTTGCAAAGGCTTGGTGTGGGATGGTATGAACACTAAGCGTAGGAATGCCAAAAGGAATTAAACCATAGAGAAAGGATTTAGAGTATAAAATCCACCAGAGACTCAAGAAGAGAGCTTAGTTACTCATCTCTAAAGTAAAAACAAAAAACATAAAGAAAAAGCACTCAGAAATCATAATGAGAATCGGAGGAAAACCGGTGTCAAATCTCTTGATTTGGCCTCCAATTCTTGGTCTCCACTCCAGAGTTCTCCAATAGGCACTAGGGTTCTTCTTAGCCATCGCCAGGTCCTTTTTAATGAAGCTAGCGCCTCCCATTTATAGATTTTCTAATTTTTGGAAAGCCGCTTGCACATGCACGACCTTTGTGGGGCATGACATGTCTATGCACAGGTATGTACGAGGCACTAAACTGAAGTTGATGCACAGACTCACAAAATTATGCACGGGCGTGCATCTTGTTTGGTCATGTATATATGCACGACCTAATATGTAGGCAAAGCAAGAAAAGGGATGCATGACCTCACAAGGGAATGCACGGTCGAGCATCGCAGCGAAAAGCACCAGAATCTCCTATGGGTATGCACGACTGTGCAGACTCCCTTACAAGGGTTGCATATCACCCAAAATTGCACAAAATTGTCATTTTAGCTCCAGATTCTTGTTTTTTTCTTCTTTCTTCCACACCTTCCTACACAAGTCAAATAAATAATTAGTAGTATTTATGCTATAGTGATGAATTATGCTAAGATTCGTGACTATTTTACCCCCTTATTTTCAACTAAATATTAGTTCATCAGAGTCCTCAGAAGTCCTGAAACAAAGTTCATGAAAATACTATCATATTTTCCTTCCAGAATATGCAATGGTTGCATCTTACCTGACGACTTTTGATGCTCAATCTTGGACTTTTGGCAAGTCAAGGAAACATACACAAATTCAGCTATCTACTGTTTCATTCCGGGCCACCTTTTCAAATCCTAATCCATCTTAGTGGCTTCTTGGTGAATACTCAAACTTCTTCCATGTCCTTCTGCAAGAATCATCTTCCTGAGTTCTGGTACTTTAGGCACACACTCTATCTTTGAACCTTAAAATCTCATTGTGCCTTCCACAATGTCAATCTCCTTACCTTGAGCGAGCTATTCTCTTTAGTCTATAAGGTGTTGATCTTCCTTCTGACCTTCTCTGATTTGATCCATCAAGTCACTAATGATCCTCAACATACCAAGTTTAACACCTATGGGCGTCTCTTCATAGACCAAACTCAAATCTCGAAATTCTTCAATCAACTGCATCTGCTTAATCATCATAGCTAAACAATGTAATGCCTTCCTGCTCAAAGCATCTGCTACCACATTGGACATACTTGGGCGATAGCCCAACTCGAAGTCGTGGTCCTTCAGAAACTCCATCCACTTTCACTATCGAATATTCAGCTCTTTCAATTCAAATAGGTAATTTAACTTTTATGATCACTGAAAACTTCAAATCTTGCTCCATATAAATAGTGTATCCACATCTGTAATGCAAAAACCACAATCCTAGCTCAAAGTTATGGGTAGGGTAATTCCGCTCATGTGTCTTCAGTTGTCTTCAAACATAAGCTACCACCTTACTATGTTGCATCAATAATCCTCCCAGTCCTTACTTTGAAGGATTGCAATATACAGTAAAAGGTGCACTCGGATTGGGTAAAACCAACATAGGTGCTGGTGTCAACCTTTCCTTTAGCTTCTGGAAACTTTCCGCACACATGGAATCCCACACGAAGACCTGCCCCTTCTTAATAAGGTGAGTCAACGATAAAACTATCTTAAAAACTCCTTCAATAAATTTCCTATAGTAACATGCTAATCCCAAGAAAATTTTAATCTCAAACACCGACTTAGCCATTTTCCAATGTTGCACAACTGCTAATTTTGCTTGGTTTACTGCTATCCTTTAGAGATCACATGTCCAAGAAAACTCACTTCCTTTAATCAAAAATCGCATTTAGATAGCTTAGCATACAACAGCTTCTCCTATAGAGTCTGCAAGGCAATTATGAGATGCTCCTCATGCTTCTCGCGAGACTTAGAATATACCAAGATATCATCACATAAGACGAAGACAAAATTATCCAATTAGGGATGAAAGATCTTATTCATATAGTCCATGAACACTGTTGGTGCATTATTCATGCTGTAGGCATAACCAAATACTCGTAGTCATCATAACGCATCCTGAATGAGGTCTTCGAAATATCCTATGCCTTCACGTGACCTCAGATTAGTCTTGGAGAAGACGGAAAGCTCCAATCAACTGGTCCATAAGGTTGTGTATTCTTGGAAGTGGATATCGGTTCTTGATAGTCACCTCGTTGAGCTATCAGAAGTCCACACATAGTCTCATAGTATCGTCCTTCTTCTTGACTAATAAGACAAGGCGCTCCCCACGGTGATACCCTAGGCCGAATAAGTTGCTTCTGCATCATATCTTTTAGTTGTCTTTTTAGTTCTGCAAGATCCAATGGAGATATTTTGTAGGATGCTCTAGAAATGGGTCCCGTGCCAGGAACAAGATCAATGGAGAATTCAGTCTCTCTTTCAGGCGAAAGACAATCAACAATTTGAGAACATTTCTGGAAATTCACACTTTATAGGCACATCGCTTACTTCTAACGCCATTCCAACACTAGAGAGTAAAGCATCATATAAACATGTGATCCTTCCTTCAAGGACAATATAACTCGCTTGGCGGTTACAACCTGAGGATCCTTAGATTCAGTAGTCCCAGAGATGGCTGTTTTGTCGAAACAGTTCAAGAGAACGTGATTAGAAGATAATCGGTCCATGCACAGAATAACATCTATTTCCTCAAGAGGAAGACATACCAAGTCCACTACAAAGCTCCTATCCTCAATAACAATAGCGCAGTCCTTACATCTATTGAGGCTTTGGATTTTAGTCCTTGTAATTTTTTTTTAATTTTTATCCTTGTAAAATATTTTATTTTGATTTGGGTCATTCTAATCAAAATTGATAGCAAAATCTGTAAAAACACTTCATTTTCCTGCTAAATTTCTTGTGAATTTTGATCCGAATAATTAAAAATCATTATTTCGACCAAAATTTATAGCAAAATCTATAAAAAAAAACACTTAATTTTCCTACAGAATTTCCTATGAATTTTGGTCCAAATTGGATCAAAATCAAAATAAAATATTTTGTCGGGAACAAAAACAAATAAAAAATTTACAGGGATTAAAATCAAAACACTATTAAAATCAAAACACTTTATATTTGTAGGTACTAAAAACATATTTAAGCAAAATATAAATAAAAAAAAAGTAAAAATGAGGTGACATGACAAGCTAGCAAAAGGGTGCAGAGTAATGAAAGGGCTACACACGTGGTACGTAATTCTGAGTAAGCCACGCGTTCGTTTGTATTCGTGTATGTGCTTTGACTGTTGTGATCGAACTTTAGTTTTCTCTGGAACTAGATCTTTGATGGAGTCTATGTCGCTCACTTGAGCAGAACTGCATTGTGCTGCTGAGGTTGGTGACGAGAGAATAAGTACCACATCGCTTACATTTGTAACTAACTCAGTGTTTATATTTACCCACGTCACTACACTTCTCGTCCCTTCGGGGACATCCGATAAAATTGGAACGATACAGAGAAGATTAGCATGGCCCCTGCGCAAGGATGACACGCACAAATCGAGAAATGGTCCAAATTTTTTTATTTCTATTCTTTTCTTCCTCTGTTCTTCAGCTTCTTTCTTTGGATTTTTCTTTTGGACGAATGCCGTTCTGCTTCTGCCAGGAAGGGGGTTAGTTAGGGTTTGTGTTTTTGTGACAAAATTTTCGAACACGGGGTGGGATGTCTCCTCTTTACATTGCATTGCGGAGTTAACAGACATCACTTGTAAGTAAGATTTATATCTTTGAAATAAGGTTATTTATTTATTTATTTATTTTACAAAGGTCTATGCATTGCATTTTGTGCCCTTGATTCAGTTTGTTTGTAGAACTAGTAGAAGAGGACGCCACTTTTGTCTTTCACAGCAGTTCCTACAATTAGATTCATTATTTGTCTCTCGTGCTGCATGCTTAATTGATTAATGGATTTCTGGTGGGTTTTGTCCCAATTGTCTAGGATCTTGAAGCGTTTCTTTCTATCTATGATCTTGCTCTGTACAACGAGACAATGAAAAACAGACCATTGTATTAGTAGACCCTTGTTTATCTTCAATTTTAATGCTCCCACATGAACTTTTGCAGTCTCTCTACGTAATCTTAATTGACAAATTCTAAAGCTATTTCAAGAGCCGAAGGATAAGTGTATACATATCAGCATGCTTAGTAAGCTTTTTAAGGTAGATGGGACAGCAGAATAAGTGTATATATATTTGCAGTGCAAGCATGGTAAGTAAGCTCACCTATGATGATCCTGAAGTAAGTCTTATGAACTGGTTCAAGGTAAACTGTTGTATGCTGCCTTTTTCCTTTTTAATTGACAATTGTGCATTTGAAAGCATACCATGCTCTTTTTCTGTGGTTGCCGTTTAAAAGTCCATTTTGGTCACAGTTTTTGATGTGGCTAATGTTATGCATTAGTGGTTCAAAACATGGTTATTAGTATCTTACGATTCATGCGATTCGTATCTTGATTCGATACGAAATCAAACACAATCGATACGTATCGGAGTGTGAATCTTGTTGCCGGGTTGTGGCATCAATTGTCCTGTGGCGGAGGCCCAGGTGGGGTTAAGTCACAGTCGACATGTGGTGCTTGGGCTGTTACGGTTAAGTAGAAAGGGTTGCGCCCTGACTAACAGCTATAGCTTTTGGTCTAGTGGTAAGCGCTCGATCCAACAATTGGTTCGTTTTAGGGATTTCATAATCACTTTTTGCACATTTTCTAAGCCCAACAAAGAGCATTCTCTCTAGCTTTCTTCTTCCCCAATTTCTTTGAGACTCATGGGCTTACATATTGTAATATCGTCACTTCAAGAGTGAATTTCAATTTCCTACTACTACCTTCTATTTTCTCTATTGTAAGGGTGAGGTATCCCTAGTGTTTCTTGAGTGAGGTATCTCAAATGGGTAATTTTCAGAGTGTGGAATCTCTGTGTTGTAATTCAAGAACGGTGTAAATCTTTGAATTGATAGTGGAAGAAAATCTCAAGCGAGGCTTGGGGACTAGATGTAGGCCATAGTGATTGGTGGCTGAACTAGGATAAAATCCTTTGGTTTGATCTTCTTCTCTCTTAAACTCTTTAATTTCTATTTTTCGGGTTCTTGTAGATTTAATTGTGCGGCGAATCTTGGTTATAATTTCTCTTGTATTAGTCAATTGATTTCTTGGGTAAATTTCTCTCATATCCAATATAGACAAAACCTTCATAAACTAAGTTTTTTCAATATTTTCTGAGTATGCACGTCTGAATGTATTCAGGCACATCTTAGTGTTCATTTCTTAATGTTGTTCACATTTTAAGGTGCTCAGATCTTTAGGGGAAGAAGTTGGCAGGGCACTAATGATTTCTTTTCTACTTTGGGGTTACTACGGTTAGAGCTTACTAACTGCTAATTAGTTGCTTTTGTATTTGCATCTTCAACATTACTTTTTTTTTTTTTTTTTTTTTAACGTGGGTGTTGCATTAGCAATGTATTTGTATCAGCTGGATTATGATTTCTTTTTTAGCTGTTTTGGAATTTGAAATAGACCTCATTTTTATCAGCTGCTGTTGTGTATCATTTGTCGTAATTACTGTTGTTTGGTTAGAATTCAGACTTCAGAGTCTCAAGTTCAGTGAGTGGGAACTGGTGTGTCTCAGACATGATGGAGTCTAATCTGTTGGAGGAATTAACATGCTGCAAAGTTTCGCTGTGTTGGGGGCTAAGTTGGATAATCTGTTCTTCCAAATGCTTAAAACTATTTGGGGTCTTGCTGGTTTTGCTTTTACTTATGAGATGTATGTTTTTTTTTTTTCTGGTTTTTTTATAATGGTATTCTGTTTTAGTTTTAAAATTCTGGTGGTAGCATCGTTTAATTAATGTGCAATGAAGTATTGGTTCATGAATCTAATCTTTTGGTACTAGACTTGGGCACATCTTATGCTTCAATTATATTTCCAATTTTAATGAGTTCTTTTTTTTTTCTGGCTTATAAAAAAAATGGGATAAAAGCAAATTATGGATGCTCAAATTGTATCTTCATATAAAGGGGAGCTCGTGACTTTGGTTAAGCTTCATAGTCACTTTATGACGAGGTTAATTGGCGAGTTCTGTGTCACGTAGTAAATTGCTATCATGAATTTTGTGGATCTATGCTAGAAGATGCTTGCAAAAAGCTGGAAATCAAAGTCAGCCCTATCTTTTTTTATCAGTGTAACTGAGATGTTTATCCTTCCTACATTATACCATCACTAAGTGAGTGGGTAAGAGTAAGCTAGAAGTCATTTCAACTATCAATCATGACCACTCTAGACGCTCTGTTTGGAACAGCTAATGCTTCATTCTTTTACGGGATTTTGATATGACTTTTGGTGGACAGTTTGAGCTTAGCAAACGTAACCAAGTTGTGCATCTCAAACAGAGACCAAAACTTTTCGCTACAACAACTGCTCTCTTTGAAGGGGAATCAAGAATCACAAGAAAGGAGCTGAATTGTGACATTTTCAAGTTTTTGTATTTTCCTGCATTCTTAACACCTTTCTGAATATGTTCTCAAGTAATACTTGGATTTCAGAAAGTTGTAAATTCAACAGTCAGTTTATAAAGATGTTAGTTTGTCTTGAAAGCTTAATAATATGCATGCAGTAAAAACATGTTATGTTGTTGTTCAAAGTGCTTAACAAAGCATGCATGACATAACATAGAAAACTTATTCATTGCATTCTACATTCTGACCATGAACTGTGTTCAGAGAGGTGCTGTGCAGTAAGCTTTATGAGCGTTCAGAAGGATGCTGTGCTGAAAACTTTTGAATGTGACTCGAAGCTCAAATTCAGTTTTCATGACTTCTGAAAATATTATGCTTAACATATTTAATATTTGAACTATTTTAAAAATGATCTGATATGAATTTTATCATGAGTTAAGCTATCTCAAATGCTTGAAAATGAATACGTGTAGTGATGTATGTATGACAGTAAAGTGTAGAAATTAAATAGTAAGGGAAAGAGAATACTGCACAAGTGATTTAGCCCAGTTTACTCTCAACTTGGGCTACATCTAATCCTCACACAAGGGTGAGATTTCCCACTATGTCACGTCAACATACAAGTAGTTATAATGTCTTTCCAAGCAATCCAAGTATTTTTTTCACACTTAGCCTCTTCAGGCTCAATCTACCAATATTCATTTTCCAAGCCTTTGAAGGCTTTACTTCCAATATTGTTTTTCCAAGCCTTTGAAGGCTTTACAAATCTCAGTATTGTTTATTCCGAGTCTCTGCAGGCTTTACAAGTCCCTTCAAATCCAACATTAATAACCATGTATAGTTTGGATGAAGAATAAAAATAATAATGTACAAAAGTTTGGTTTTGACAAGAGAATGTAGAAGAAAATGAATGATTCTTTGATGGCTTGTGTTTATCTCTCTTATTCTTATCTTCTCTCACTTGATTCAGCTTCTAATAACTCAACAGTGAATAGTAAATGAAGAACAAGCTGACTTCACTCCTAGGTCGCAGCTTTCCAATTCTCAGAAAGGGGCTGGAGTAGAAAGGATGAGGAGTTGACATGAATGAATCATGAATCTGAACAATTTAGTCCCTCAAGCTTATGTTTTGTTGCTGTCACAAGTGTTTAAATAGAGCTTTTCCTTCTGAACTAACCATTAGAAATGTGTGTTAGTGTAAACCCTAGTGGCCAATCTATTTTGTATAGATTATTATTTACATTATGACTTTAATCATATATTTAATATATATGTAAAGACATCATTTATTATGTTATTAATGTCTAGCATAATAAAGTCCTTAGAATAGATAGTTCATTCAATGGAACATCAAATATGATTTCATCATGAGACTCCATTGAACTGTAGAGCACTATTCTTAAAGTATCTGTAGTCGAACTATTATTGTTAACCAAGACGACTATAATATATAGAGACTATTTTGTGAGTAAACTGATGACCACATCTCATGGGTCATGGATATGTGATATCAAGTCGACACACGGGTATAAATATTATGAGTAATATTTATACTGGATTGACCCACTATGAGAACGCTTCATAATAATTATGTAAGTGTCATAGGCGCCCTCATGGCGACCATAGTGAAGTAGTCATTCGACTTAAAGTCACTAAGACTCTTACATGAGGAGTTGTAGGCTTTAATGCTATCGAACGTCATCCGTAACAGGATGATCATAAAGGTAGTACTTAGACCTGCAATGAATCATGTTAAGGGGTGTGAGTGATGTAGATAAGATTTGTCTCTCCTACATAACAAGAGTAGTGTCTCGGGCCTCTTAATATAGTAGGACGTGAAAATATGCGTGGTCACATCGAGAAGAGCCAATATGGGATATTGGGCTCATTTCATGATTATACATCTACTTAGAATTCGAGAAACATAAGATTGGACATAAGGAGGATGACACATCTATCCCTTGTGTTCAATTAAGACACATGGACGAAAGGACAAAGACTTTACGGTGATTATGGTTGCAATAAAGTTTTGATCGGATCACCGATATTCTCATAGTCTTTGTAACAGTGATGCATTGCTAGATGCCAATCATTGTTTATAATATTTGATATTATATTAAATATTTGATATTAATATAATATTTAATATTATTATCAGTCTAGTGAGAACCTATAGGGTCACGCACATAGAGCATTAGATTATATTAAATATTACTTAATTTAGTCATGTCATTAATTAATTAAATATGATATGATTTAATTAATTAATGGTTAATTTAATTAAATATAATTTAGTTGAATTAACAAGGATGTAGGTCAAAATTAGGTTGAAGTTGCTATCCACTATAAATGGACATGCTTAACTCATTCCTAATGATGGATGACATTAGCCACTCTCCGTAGTTGTTGCGGCTCAGGCAAGTGTACCTAATCGTAACTCATAATAAAAGTGGAGTATAATTAAAACTCCGAATGTCGAACTCACAGAGAATGAACGAGTACCAATGACTAAATAGAATTCTATTCTATTAGGCAAGCAAAAGTTGTAATTATGCAAGTAATGAAAGTTATCGGAATTAAAGCAGTAAATAAACTGAATGTGAGAACGATTTAACTATGTTATGGGAAGCCTAGGGGAACCGGGTTCACCAATACTCTACTCTTAAGTTCACTAAACAATTGATATGAGTTATCTATAATGAAAGAGCACTAACCACCCACTCTAAAATACTAAGGGTTACCTAGCTTGCAATAGCCTTCCTCCTAACTAATTACTCTGTTTGGTCCTAGAAGGTAATTAAAGGAAAGAGCATTAAACACAGGTGGGTTTGTTAATCTAATAACTGATTAGAAACAAGCTCTAACCTATCTGGCGTATAAATTGAGTTCTTTTATCCTATGGTTCCATTAACTAATCATGATCATGTTACCACAATTAAGCAAACTAGATAAAGGTTGATCAAGTCTTATGGGATTAAGCACAATAGGAATAAAATACTCAAACATTTAACAGAAACTCATACAATTAAATAGACAAAGTATCAAGAGCATTGTAAAGAATCCCCCATCACCTCTAATGATGGGTTTAGCTACTCATTATCGATGATAATAACATAAACTTAGATACGAAATCAAAACAATCCATAACAAGCGAATAAATCTAAACCGGGACAACCTTTCGGTATGACGATGGTCCTTAAGCACGTTCTTCGTGTCCTCACAAGCTCCGGTAGCAATTCGGGATGATACCAAGCTCCAAGGAACACACGCAAATCAATGGAAGAGGGTAAGGAATTGATATGAAATCTCAATTTGGGGTTGAGAATTCGTCAAAATGTGTTTATAAAAAGTTAAGAGCCCCTATTTATAGATTAGGCTATGAACTAGGTCATCTGGCTTCAAATATGCACTATTCTGAGACGGGGTACGGCCGTACCGCATATATACACGGCTATACCGAGCTTCGTTGATGACGCTGGACTATACCCATGCGTGCTGCAGCCCTGCCATCACTTATAGACGGCCGTACTAGACTATTTTATCGGCGTCAGGTGGTACAGACTGAGAGGGTACACCCTTACTGAAGTTCTGTTGTAGGTTCGGCCGTACCGCTTGTAGGTCAGGCCGTACCGCTTGTCCATAGTGCTAAAACTCTCTAAAACTAGCCAGTTTTTTGTCGTTTTTTGCATCTTTTGCTCCGAGTGGTGTCTTCATGATATTTCTGCATAATAAGACATAAATGAGTACATTTGTGCTTAAATTAGTGCAAAATGGTACATTTAGATACTAAAAATGCCCTATAAAAGTAGACAATTTGGTGTGTTAACGCATCCCCGCACTGGAGCTTTGTTTTCCCTCAAGCAAACTACTTAGTTAACTAGTAAGAAAAACTATTTCCACTGAATAGGGGCAAAAATGTAAGTAAGATAACAACATGATATCACAAAACATGTCATTTAATAGAATGCCCAATTAGAGGTGTAAGTTCAAGTAAGCCAACAACCTGTGTTTTTCAAGTCACACTCTCACCAATCTCAAAGTCTTTGTAGGTATAGTCATTAACACTCAGATTTTTCAAATGAAGTAGCATTACCATAGGCTTGTATATTGACCAAAACCTCGACTATTAGAATCTATAAGACATGCAAAAGAGGAATGAGGGTCTTTCATTGGTTGTAATGGGGCCAAGGTAGTAATGTTTGGTATAATAAAAGAAAGAGAAGGTCATGCAAAGGGTTAGAAACATATCAACCAAAACAAGCAACCTAATTTTTTTTTCTTACAAGAGCAGGCAAGAATCCCAAATTTTGTTCAATCAATATTATTACTTTATTATTTTTTTTCTTTGCAAGTTATGAAGGCATGAGCATGATGGCTAATTTTTCTTTTCTTTTCAATGCTCTTTTTTTTCTTTTCTCCCTTCATGCATTTATACAGAAATCAATCATTTTTAAGAACTAGGAGGGGAAATAAATTGCTAAGCCTTCCTTTAGGGATTCAAAACATTATTCTTTTGATTTTGCCACTAATTGCTCTCAACTAAAAATGTATTCTAAGGTTGCCTTCACAGAAAATAATCAATAGTAACAAGAAGGGTACCAAAGAAATTAAATTGAATGCTTTTAGGCACAAAAGTAGGCAACTAGTGGTATAATATATTCAAACTGGTAGTGGCCTGAAGAATTCCTAAAAATTGCCCTTTCCAAATTCACATGCAAATAAATTCATATTCGCTTCGTAATAGTCTCAACATAAGTTCTAGAATACTTATTCACAGAAAAATATCACTCAACAAAGAAAAGAGGCAAAAGCATGATGTGACCTCTTATTTCAGGCTCAAAGCTCACATGTACCAGGGATTCAAAAACCATGTACTTAAGCCCTAGGGGCATGGCTCGAATCCTCGGGGAGGCAAAAACTCCACTAATTTGGCCAAGGCCAAAGTGGAGTGGAGAAGTTCTATGAGTAACAACAGCTGACTTGGCAGCCCATAGTGGACCCAATGCCGCTGGCAGCCCAAAGTGGGGGAGGGACCAGGCTGTTACAATAAAAGGCGTCTTTTATTGTAACACCCCAGATTTACCACTTTTTTTGTGGATTTACCGCGGGGCTTTACCGAGCGTGCCACTCATAGGACTTCTCCCCCCCTTTTTGAGGAGTTTTTGCCTCGTGGAGGTTTCGAACTCACACCCAAAGGGATAAAGGAATCTACCTCCCATCACCAACACAACTATAACGCCCTGACTCCAATCAGAGTGTTACTTATTAAATTAAACAAGGATTACGGCTAATAAATGTTATAAGGTAAATCCTTTTGTAAAATAATAATAATCTGGCTAAATGAAATATTTAGGTAAACTACTACGTAAAGAACTTAAAATAAATTTCGCAAATAAAAGGGCTTGTATAAAAGATTACAACCAAATTGAAGACTTTTCAAAGACACAAAATAAAACGACCCGACTCGAAAAATAAGACTTAATACATTAAGGACGACTCGTGATCCGGTATTGACTTCAGAGGTCACGCCGCGAAGGCAAGACCAAGCACTACCTCATGCTCTAACTCCCTTGATATGCTTGTGCCTGAAAACAAAGCCCCAAATATGTGAGTTTATAAAACTAAATAACATAGAGTTGAAACTTAAAATATTACTCTTTTTTCAGCCATACGTGATGTGCTACGTATAGAAAACTCCTCTCTTCAATTCTTACTATTATGATAAACATAATTGAGGCGTCTAAGCCAAAACACTCTTTCTATATAAACATAAACATATTTGCGAGACCATTAAGCATATAAACACAAAAATTATCTCATAACTTGCTACATCCAAGAATATGAATGAAACTTAAATGCAATGCAACTTAAACATCAAAACCTATTGTTCTTCTTTGGCTAGTGCTAATGGGTTATATCAATGATTTAATCCATAGACCCCAATAGCACGCTTTCGATATGGTGGTTAGACGTCTTAACCCTCCAAGTGGCGTCCCACAAGGCCAACCATACCGATCAATCCTTCTTTTGAGGAATCTTACTTATCTTTTAAGTGATTTTTATATATCACAATGCTTATGCTTCTATGCATGTTTACAATCAAGTAAAATAGCAAACTAGGATTTTTACATCCTCATCGTCATTTAACTATTCCAAGAGGTTGACAATAAAATCAAGGAATTAACTTATCATGCATTTGAACATTGGCCTATGCATTATCTAATGCATTTCCATATTGAAAGAAATATACATGTATAAATCAATCAATCATGACTTTCAATAAAGTAAATCCATTAGGAATGAAATCCCCTAATCATACTTTCACATATCATATTAAATACATCATTACAATGGAGTAACGAGGCAAAATAAGGAGCCTTATACAACATATACTCATTCAAACTATCACCATGACCTGTAAGACAAATCAAGGAATCAAGCTTGACCATTAAATGTAAAACACATTTCTAAACATGCATCATTGTCAATTTCATAACCAAGGCAAACCAGGCTCATATACAAATCAACATCCAACATAACATCATGTATAAAAATGTGCTTTAGGTTTTTCAACAAATCACATATCAGCAATTGCATCAACTATGAGCATATCAATCCTACCCGAACCCATTTCATGCATCTTATTAAATCCATTCTTAGAATTCAAGAAAATACACAAAAGGGAAAGGAAAGGAAAGGAAAACCCTAAATGGTGGGTCTTATGGTTGCCCAAACCTCTAGGTGAGAATAATTCACTTAAGTGTAATTTGCTAGTTGAAACATACATTATTTCAAAATCCACTTCGTGGAGAGAACAATGAAGGAAAACTAAAACATATGTCGGTGTGGGGGTCAAAAGCCAACCCTTTTCCACCAAAAGGACCCGATATTTCCAATAATCACACATAATTATAAATGTTTCTACTTATTAATTATTAAAATTCAGGAATGAACACTATAATCCTAGCACACCCTAAGAGAGGTTTTAAATTAAGGGATTCGATGTTACCTCTGTTCTCAAATGATTTGGGATGAAAACCCCAATATCCTAGGGCTTGGATACCCAAAATCCACCATTGAAGCTCCTCTCCAAACTTGTATCTCCAAGGAAGCTTGATTCCAACTCCTCATTCTTCTTTGCAGCTTCTTCTTCCTCTGTTTTCCTTTTCCCTCTCGCTATCTCTCTCTCTCTCGTGCGAACTCTCTCTCTCTCTGTTCCCTTTCCTTCGCTCTCGGTCTACTTCTCTCTCTCTCTCCCTCCCCCTATTTCTCGCCTCTGTCCTCTCGTGGCTCATGGTGGCACGCCGCCACCCTCCTTCTCGTCGGAGCCACCGCGTTCAACCTCCCTTCTTTTCTTCCCTTCCGTCGCATTCCCTCTCTCTTTCCCTTTTCTCTTTTCTTACCTTTTCTTTTTTCTTTCTCTGTTCTACTTTTTTTTTCTTCCAGCGTGTGTGTGTGTGTGTGTTAAGTGAGAAGGAGAGGTGAGGGTGCTAGGGTGAGGACAGAAGAGATGTGGTGCGTGGTGTGGAATCAGACATGATTTAATTAAAAACTAGCTATCAAATCCTCATTTAATTTCTTAATTTATCCATTGGTCCTTAATTCAACCTTAGATAAATTAATAAATTAAACTACTCATAAATTATTAGTCCCACATTTCATTAATTATTGGAAAGAATTACCATTCTACCCCTAAAATCCATTTTTCATGTTAAAACCCCAAATTAGAGGTTATTAACCTCATTAATCTTTAGGGATTAAACCCTCCTTTTACTTGTGGTCTCTAACCCCAAATGGCACTGACTTATGACACTGAAACCAACTTGGTGAAAATATGAATGAACTGAAATCCTAGCTGTTTTTCTTAGATTTTTATCACATCTTTTTAAGTTATTTTTATTGTCAATTGCACTTTAAATTACTATCATCATCACCTCAAATTAATGTGTTACTTGTTACTTTGTTTCCTCACTAATTAGATTAACGAAATTGGAAATTTGTGGAATTAACCATAATCAATCATCGTGGGAACAATCTCTCTTACTCTTTATTACTTGTTCACGATTGTGTATACTTGCACATAAATAATTAGTCCCACATTGGTCCTTAATTCAACCTTAGATAAATTAATAAATTAAACTACTCATAAATAATTAGTCCCATATTTTCTTAATTATTGGGAAGGATTACCATTCTGTTAGAGGTTATTAACCTCATTAATCTTTAGGGATTAAATCCTCCTTTTACTTAGGGTCTATTTGGTTCAAACGAGGGGAGGGGAGGGACTTTAATGGAAGGGAGGGTAGGGAAGGGGAAGAGAGGGGAGGGATTTAATTTGATTTTGTGTTTGGTTGAGAGGAGAGGAGGAAAGCCTTTACTTGTTTAGGGAGGGATTCATTTACTAGTATATCCTTATATTCTTTTATATTATATTATATATAAAGATATTTAAGTAATTTTATTTTAAATAATTTAATCTCCTCTCCCCTCCCCTCCAAAACCCCCTCACTTTGGGAGGGGAACCAAAATTGGCTTAGGAAGGAGTGTGTTAACCACTCGTACCCAATCTTGGGGTTAGATAATTAGAAGATGAGATTAAATAGTGATGAATTGAAAAGAATAGTGAGGGAAAAGCGCATCATGTTCAATTCAATAAAACGAAAAAGTATGTCAAGATTAAAATATACTGATACTGTTAAAACAAAAAAAAAGATCTGTTTTGGTGCAAAGTAATAAGTAACAATAACCAATTGAAGCAAAGAAACCAAGGTGGATTGTGTTAGTTTTATTGGTCAGTGTCATCCTTAGGATTCGATGGGCTTAACATCTCAACCTATGGCGCCTATAATGGGGGCATCCCTTAAGCTTGATGGGTTCTGAGTATCCTTAAGGAAATAAAGTTGTGCCCTTGCTAACAGCTATAGATTTTGGCCGAGTGGTAAGCGCTTGATCCAACAAGTGGTATCAGAGCAAGGTCATGGGTTCGAATCTCCCGGGTGACACTCGGGGGAGATTGTTGGATTTATTGGTCAGCGTCACCTTTAGGATTCGATGGGCTTAACATCCTAACCCATGGCGCCTATAATGGGCGCAACCCCTTAAGCTTGATGCGGTTCTGAGTATCCTTAAGGAAATAAAGTTGCGCCCTTGCTAACAGCTATAGCTTTTAGTCGAGTGGTAAACGCTTGATCCAACAAGTGATAGAAAGTATCTACCCAAGCGATTGAAGTGGCACAGAGTCACAAGAAGGGGGGATCGAATTGTAACCCTTTCAAAATTTCCAACCTGAAAACTTTGAGAACATCCTCTCAAGATAACACTTGGAGATGAGACTGTTAGCTTAAAAATAGTTGTAATAACCATCCTCTCATATATGTGTGTCACAAGATGATGTTCCTCTCAGATGAGTGTGTTCCAGAGAACTTTCTCTCGAGTAGAGAATGTTCCATGTAACAATCCTCTGGAGTAGACTATGTTCATGCAAAATGGTTTTAAGTAATACTATGCATAAAATAGTTTTAGGACACTTATGACACTAAGCTTTTAGTCAAACATGGGTTTTTCGAACTTTAATCAACACAAAACAGATTATCAAAATATGTATGTATGCCAAGTATGTTTGATAATCAGTTAATGATAAAACCATATGAGAGTGTACATAAATAAATGATAAACATTATATGCACAGAAGCTTGAGAGGATTATGCAGATGCTTAATTACAGAATATAAGTTATACATGAAAGTAAGATTCTGATTTAAGCTTAAGTTAGTTTTAGAGGAATATCACGTTGGGAGAAATATGCATCGAGTAAGTTCCTGAGGAATATACAGTGAGCAGAATGTAAAGTATACAAGAGCTAAGGATAGAGAGTGAACGTGAACACAAGAAGGGGGGGTTGAATTGTGTTTAAAACTTTTCGCAAACTTTAAGTTAAAAACACTTAGAACAAGAGTTTTTCAAAACTGTTTATATATCGGATGCTGGAAATAATCGGACGCTGGAAAAGCAGTTTGTGAAAACTTATTTTTAACACATCAAGATAAAGAGAAATAGAAAGCTATAAAGCAAAAGACACAGAGATTTATACTAGTTCACTACCAAACTGGTAGCTACGTCTAGTCCCTTCGTTCCTGAAGGATTTTCCACTATAATCAACCTGATTACAATTTCCTCAAGAGTATTCTTTTGTCACAACTTGACAATACTCTCAACTTCTCAAAACGACTCAGTACAGTCGAGCCTTTGAGGATACAGCCTTAACTAGGCCAAAACAACTTTTACAAGTGAGTTGAAATACAGTCAAAAATAACTCTCACAGAGAGGATAAAAGATTAAGCTCAACTATAGAAAAACTTTCTAAAAGAAAGGGTCGGACGCTGAGTTCAGTTCTTGTAGTCCAGAGACTTAGCACGAGACTTGATTGCTCACAGAAGCAGTGCTTGTTCTTAGTAAATGAGGTAATATTTCAGCAGTATTTCAGCAAGCTTTTTCACAGTATCTCAGCACACTCTTCAATGGATACCATGAGGTATATATAGGAGTTCTAAGGATATTACCGTTACGGTAAAAATGGCTCCTTTCCATTGAGTGAGGTAATTCAAAAAGCTGTCTTTTTCTTCCTTTCCAAAGAATATCCCAGTAGTACATATTACCGTTTTCGTACTACCTTGCTTTTCACAATTGCTTGTACGATTTTTGTCTTTTAGCTAAAGGTGTCACCTTTGATACCTCATACAACAATTTTAGCGCTCAGAATCAATTTCGAAATTCATTCCAGAAACTTCTGAGAGGAAAAGCAGCAACATGACTAACACGTGATTTGAAATGAAGTTCAGACGCTCGCTCAGAATCGGAAGTTCGGACGCTTGTAGCAATTGGATAAGCCTAGTGTCATAAAGAGAAAATTCCAGACGCTCACAAGGATGAGCCGGATGCTGACACATGGAATGTATCCTTCTCTTGAGAATTACTTTCTTCTTGCTTGAGTGGCTTAGAATATATGTATTATTAGTATCTGCACACTTCAAGAAATGTTTGAACATAAATTGTTCTCTTGTGAATACTTTGTTATCATCAAAATTAATGAGGGTCTAAACATCTCAATCGTTTAGGTTCCAACAGAGAGTACCACACAGAGGATTTTTATAGTGGTTCACCAAACAACTATGGGCTAAATCCACTCCTCACCATCAGTGAGATTTTTCCACTATTTTCTCAATAGTACAAGTGAAGTACTCTTTCACACAGCCTCTCCAGGCTGCCTCTGAGTATTATTTCAAACAGTCTCTCCTGGCTGCCTGCCAGTATTCTTTTGCCTAGCCTCTGCAGGCTTTCTCCTACATCTTCTACCCACTGTTTTCCTCACCAACATTCACCCACCTAGGTTGTTTGGTAGAAATACATGGTAAAGAATGTTGCAAAAGTGTTTGGGATTTATTACAGCTTGGTTACACTTTAGTAAGTGGATAAACACAATAAAACAAGCTAATCACACTCTCTTAGATATCCCAAGATGTTAAGCACATATGAACAAGAGTGTGAAAGAGGAGAATGAAGGAGAGCAATGGTTGATGTTGATAAGGCTTGTTTATCTCTCTTCCTCTTTGATTCTTAATGCATTTCAGCTGTTGGATACTCCTAGAATGGATGAACTTTAGGATGGTGCAGTACTATTAATTAACACATTTTGCATCATTATAAGTGGCTTGATACAAAAAAGAATAATTACCTAACACTATACTATTATGCCCCCCTATTTGATAAAAAATGTTTCCTTATCATTTTCAATAAAAAATTAAAACTCATTTCATTATTTCTCGTAAGGAAGTCAATACGAGAGAACTCTACAACCCTGCAAGGCATGACGTCTAATGAATATTTCTTGCACGAAATAATTGAAGAAAATGAAAACACATATGCACCATTCAAATTGATGGGAAAAAGAGAAGGAATCAAAGTTAGGATAAAATTATATATTAATTTATGTATGACTTTTATATAAGCCAGACTTATTTATCTTAAATAAGTATATAGTTTTTATACATTTAAAAAACTGATATAAAAATATTAATATATTATTTATGTTTGCTTAATTAATCCAGTCAGTTAGGCCTAACAAATTGTTTAAGATTGCCTAAAACCTTTATATTTTTAGCTAAATACTTCTAAAAAAGACTTGATCTAGTTTATTTAATAAATAATTATGTGCTGGCTTAGAACTAATATTGCCTATGCCTTAGCCTTAGGCCAATAATCACGATGATGTTGATTGTAACAAAAGCATTGCAGTTGTGAGAGAGGTTCTTAAATTTTGTGTGACTCGGGCAAAAGATTTCTGCATCGAAGAACCATAAGAACTTGTGTTTATTTTCTTTTCTCTACTTTCTAATTATGAATATATCTGTTTCTGTTCTTTCTAACATAAAACATATATCAGACAAAATTTCCTCTGTGGAGAGAACTATACATCACTTCAACATAATAACTTTTTGGCAGCAAAAAAACACACATCACTTCAAAATTTCCTATGTGGAGAGAACTATGAAGCAAAACAAAGAAATATGTCGGTGTGGGGGTCAACAACCAACCCTTTTCCACCCAATGAGTCAACCGACATTTCGTTAAAATGTATACCTCGATCGCACAGTAGTGGTAGAGGCACGAGTGGTGGTGGAGGCTGTGGTGGCGCGACGGAGTGGTGGACTAAACAGAATCTACAAATTCACAAAAGGAAAAATGATACACCCTGCAGATAACCAGAGTGATCGATATGCACTCTTCGAGCGAGTGTCGGCTCCAGAAATAAGGATTCAGGGAGAATAAGAAGGTTCATAGAGAATGAAGAGAATTTTCAGGGAGAATAAGAATTCTATTGTACTCATAATAATGCAAAATAGGTCTTTACTTGCCTATATAACAACCTAAATGGGCTGAGCCCAATCAACAAAACAACTTAAAAGAATTTAAACAGCTAAATAGCAAAATACCAATAAAACAGTACCACACCAATCATGATTGACTCAGCAACATTGACACCTGATGATCCTATTTCTTAGCAGATAAAATCTTTCATCCAAAGGGGTTTGTTGGGCTTGCGCTTTCCAATTGTGTCCCTTTGATTTTGTGCTTCTGCTGGCTCATTAGGCCTCTCCTCAGTGCTCTCTTCCTCTCATTTCAGGGGTCGATTACCCCCTCTCCTTCTAAAACCACCTTGTCCTCAAGGTGGAAGTGTGGGTAAGCTTCTTTAAAGGCGACCAGGTCCTCCCATGAAGCTTCCTCTGGTGGGCAACCGAGCCATTGGATCAAAACCTGAACACGAGGTCGTCCCACTTTAACCAAAGACCGTGACGCTGCAAGGTACGATGGCGCAGGAGTTTCAATTGGTTGATTCTCATGACAGGATAAAGGTAAGTCCCGAGGAGGAGGCATAGGTGTCCCTTTGAAAGGCTTGAGAGCTGATATATGAAAAACTGGGTGAATACGATCGCTTTTCCGGCAATCAAGACGATAAGCTACCTGCCCAATGCGCTCTGTCACAGGGAAAGGTCCATAAAACCTTTTGCTCAGCTTGTGGTGACGGTTTTGGGTGACCGAGAGCTACCTGTAAGGTTGGAGTCGCACTAAGACCAAATCACCCACTTCCAATTGTAGATCACGACGATGGGCATTACTCTTCTGGGTCATGCGATGCTGGGCTGCCAACAGATTAGTCTTAAGAGTATGCAACAACTCTGCGCGGGACGTGAGGTCCTCATCCAAAGCTTGGATTGAAGTAGAGCCCCTGGTGTACAAGGGAATAGTTGGAGGAGTACGGCCATAGAGAGCTTGGAAGGGGGACATCTTCAACCCACTGTGGTAGCTGGTGTTATAGTGAAATTCTGCCCAACCCAAAAGAGAAACCCAAGATGAAGGTTTATGTTGAGTGAAGGCACGCAAACATCGTTTCTAGCCCTCGTTAACAACCTCAGATTGGCCATCCGTTTGAGGGTGGTAAGCACTACTCATAGCCAGCTTTGTACCGCTCAATTCAAACAATTTCCGCCAAAAGGAGCTGACAAAAACAGGGTCACGATCCGACACAATAGAGCGAGGAAACCCATGGTGACGAACTACTATGTCAACAAACAATTCCGCCACTTTGGCGGCCGTGAAGGCAGTGGGGAGAGCACCAAAATGAGCGGATTTAGACAAGCGATCCACAACCACCATAATCACTGTGAGGCCATGGGAGGGAGGAAGGCCTGTGATAAAATCCATAGTAATATCCTCCCACACAGTTTCCGGAATTGGGAGTGGCTGTAAAAGACCGGCAGGCACTTGGGTGGAGTACTTTATTTGCTGACACGTCAAGCAAGCAGCAACATAGCTTTCCACTGATTGGCGCATCCGTGGCCAATAGAAGTTAGCAGCTAAGCGGACCAAGGTACGCTTTACTCCCGCGTGGCCGCCACTAGGCGTGTCATGGAACTCACTGATTAGTTGGGAACACAGAGCAGAGTTCGAACTAACCACATAACGGCCCTTATATAATACCAAGCCTTGTGTGATGGAGTATGGAAAGGTAAGAGTCCCCTGCTGGAATTTAGTATGGAAAGCCATGAGAAATGGGTCAGTAGCATTTTCTTGAAGCAGTTGCTGAATAATACCAAAGGTGGGACCAGAAACCAAGGCCAAAAAACTAGGGTGAGTATCGGGGTTGTCCTGGGGCCACTCTGCCGGAACTCGGATTAAAGAATCCGCCACTCTATTAGAAGCTCCCGTTTTATATTCAACGCGAAATTGAAAACCCAACAGTTTGCGAACGTATGCTTGCTGATCTGGTGTCTGAACAACCTGTTGTAGAAGCTCCCTTATACTCTTATGGTCAGTGCGAATGACAAAGAAATGCCCCAAAAGATATTGGCGCCATTTAAGCACTGCCTCGGTAATGGCGTGCAATTCCTTGAGGTAAGCAGAAGATCCCTGCATCTTTGGTCCCAATTTCTTGCTGAAGAAGGCAATAGGGTGATTTTTCTGCATAAGGACAGCACCAATCCCAACATTAGAAGCATCGGTTTCAATGACAAACTCCTCGTTGAAGTCAGGAAGACGCAAAACAGGGGCTGCCATCATGGCCTGTTTAAGGGCGTCGAAGGCATGAGAAGCCTCAGAAGACCATGCAAAAGCATCATGGCGGAGGAGATCAGTCAACGGAGCAGCAATACTAGCATAATTAGCAATGAAGCGGCGGTAGTAGCCTGTAAGACCCAAAAAACCACGCAGCTGCTTGACTGTCTTCGGAGCAGGCCAGTTGAGCATGGCGTCCAACTTGCTAGGATCCGCATGGACTCCCGTGGCAGAGACTATGTGACCCAAATATTCAATCGATTCCTGACAGAAAAAACACTTCGACAGCTTGACAAAGAAACGGTTATTCAACAAGCAACTTAAAACCAAATCCAAATGAACCAAGTGATCATTCAAGGAGGTACTGTAAATCAAAATGTCATCGAAAAAAACAATGACAAACCTCCTTAAGTAAGGGGAAAACAGCTGATTCATGGTGGCTTGGAATGTCGACGGCGCATTGGTGAGGCCGAATGGCATGACTAAGAATTCAAAATGGCCTTCATGAGTGCGAAAGGCAGTCTTATACGTGTCGCGGGGGTGAACCCGAATCTGGTGATACCCTGCTCGAAGGTCCAGCTTACTGAAAACTGTGGCCCCACCCAATTCATCCAGAAGCTCATCGATCGTTGGAATGGGAAATTTTTCCTTGACTGTGGCAGTATTCAATGCTCGGTAATCAACGCAAAAACTCCACGAGCCGTCTTTTTTCTGAACTAGCAACACCGAGAGAGAAAGCGGTCAGGATCGGGAACAATGATCCCTTGGTCAAGCATTTCCCGGATCAATTTCTCCATTTCCGCTTTCTGAAAATGAGGGTAACGATAGGGTCGCACATTGACCGGTTTAGTTCCCTCAACCAAATGAATGCGATGATCCACTGTGCGATGTGGTGGCAGGCCCATAGGTATTTGGAACACTTCCTGAAATCGAAGAAGGATTTCGGTAGCGTATGAGGAAGGTCCTGTGGAAATTCTAAAAGAAGCACTCATCACAGCACATCAAAGAACACAACCGAGATGGTGAAAATACCGGCAATCGCATCACTGTGAACTAAGGCTTGCAATTGGTGCAGAGACACGGGTTGTTTGGCTAAGGTGGAGTCACCCTGTATAATCACCATACTGCCTTCCCATTCAAACTCCATTGTCAACGCAGAGTAATCGTGGGCCACTCTACCAAATGATTGCAACCAAGGAAACCCCAAAACAACATCCGGTCCTTCGATGTCCAAGACAAATAAATCCAAAGGAAAGGTAATACCTTGAAGAAGCAGAGGTGTTGACTTGCAACAATACTGACACACTAAGGAGGTACCACATCCAGTGGCGACCCTAAATTGCCGAACAGATGATACCGCGAGACCCAAGCGTTCCACCAATGCTGGTTTGATGAAATTGTGGGTGCTTCCACTATCAATGAGAATGTGAAACTGATGAGAGTTGAAGGACCCAGACACACGTAGGGAGCGGCCTTGAAGTTGGCTAGACAAGGCGTGCAAGCTGGAGATGTCACCGGCGACATCCACGGTCGGAGATTCCTCCCCCTCTGGTGTTCGATCCTCGTCATCCTCATCGGTTCCCAGGAGAAGCAGAAACTTGCTGCGACAACGATGAGATGGATTCCACTTCTCATCGCAGTTATAGCACAAACCTTTCGCTTGCTTGTCACGGATTTCGCCGGGAGAGAAACGGCGCACCGGTAGGGAGGATTTGTGGCCGAAGTTTGTCGGCGTAGGGAGAAGAGGCGGAAGCTGTGATGGGTTTGTCTTAGGGTTCGCTGTTTGGGTGGGTTGGGTGTTGGTTTTCGTAGTGTTTGGTTGGGCTGGTGCTGTGGTGTAGGTCGGGTTAGGGAAAGCTGGGGGTCCAGGCCCACGAGACCATGATTTTGTTGGGCCGTTCGTATCCTCAAGACGGGCCTCGTATGCCCGCGCCATGGCAAATGCCTCCATGAGCGTGGTCGGGCGGTGGAACTGGAGTTCTCGGCGGAGCGGTCGCCGGAGGCCGGTAATGAAGAAACTGATGAGCAATGGTTCAGAAATTCCGCTGCACTTGTTGAGGAGATCCTCGAATTGAGCTTGAAACTCAGCAACCGAACCAGTTTGGGACAGCTTGGAGAGGTCACCCTCCACATCTTCATACGCCGAGGGGCCAAAGCGGTGATTCACCGCCACCAAAAACGCCGACCACGATGGCAACAAGTTATTACGACGCCCATCGAAACCACGCCGCCGCACACCTTCCAAGTGGAAGGAAACAATCTGCAAGCGGCGTTTTCGATTGTGCTATGGAAATTAAAGAACGCCTCAATCTGGAAGAGCCAATCGGTTGGGTTGGAGCCATCGAACCTGGGAACATTCAGCTTCAAGGAACGTGACACTGGCATGGTGGAGAGAGTGTCATCGTGCGATTTCGTTGAGTGGATGGTAGCTAACTTGGCTTCGACGGAAAGGAGGTGTTGATGTAAGGTGTCATGTATCGTATCAGAATGGGAATCAAGGGAAGATTGCAGGACAGTTTGAAGCGAATCCAACTATGCATCGAGCTTGGACTGAAGGGTTGACATGATATCGGACAGATCCATGGAGAACAGAGCAATGAAAGCACCAATGATACACCCTGCAGATAACCAGAGTGATCGATATGCACTCTTCGAGCGAGTGTCGGCTCCAGAAATAAGGATTCAGGGAGAATAAGAGGGTTCAGAGAGAATGAAGAGAATTTTCAAGGAGAATAAGAATTCTATTGTACTCATAATAATGCAAAATAGGTCTTTACTTGCCTATATAACAACCTAAATGGGCTGAGCCCAATCAACAAAACAACTTAAAAGAATTTAAACAGCTAAATAGCAAAATACCAATAAAACAATACCACACCAATCATGATTGACTCAGCAACATTGACACTTAATGATCCTATTTCTTAGCAGATAAAATCTTTCATCCAAAGGGGTTTGTTGGGCTTGCGCTTTCCAAGTGTGTCCCTTTGATTTTGTGCTTCTGCTGGCTCATTAGGCCTCTCCTCAGTGCTCTCTTCCTCTGTTACTTCAGGGGTCGTATCAAAAAAACAAAGTTAAATTCACAAAACACAAGAGATTCAAAAACCTTAAATTGACATGTCATATAACATAGAAAGAGAACCTGAAATATAGGAAGATGAGGTGGCAAGCTATGCGCAGCGGAGTTGTGTGCAAAAAAAATGGGTTTCAACAAGTATTCTCGAGACGTACAACAATTGTCTTATGTAATGTAGATGGTTCTCCACTAATTTTTACTCAAACGGCCACACAGAAAGAAGCAACTTCTAAGGAGAGTCTTCTTATATAAAAGAGACGCAAATGGAAGAAAAAAATGATAATAATAATGAATAATTTTTTTCAAATAATGTAGTTGCTTCTTTCACTCTAACATTTATTAAGCTAACTAGTCGCTTTATTTATTTTCAATTATTTATTCAATTGTTTCATTCTAAGTCCTTATACCACATGGCAACTCAAGAAGCAGAATAAATGATTTTATATCTTCAGTCATCCTTCCATTCCTGACTCCAATATTGATAAAATAATGTCACACAAATTCAAAGTTGAACAAAGCAATGAGAGATAATTAACCCCAAATTGAAAGCGGAAAATCCAACAGAACCGTGCAATTTCAAATAATAATATTTAATAGCAGAAAGAAAAAATATACATATAAAAATAAAGATTCATTTTTCAACAGATTCATTTTTCACAGAGGAGTGCGAAGTAGCTAAGGTTCAGTTGTTTCTAACAACTCAGAAACATAAGTTAAATAAAACTGCCTAATTACTAAATAATATTATCTATTATTGCTTCTGAAGGCATAAGTGCTGAACTTGCCACCCAAAACCTTTTCAACCAAGTGACCAACCCCAAACCTCCTAATACGACTAGTGAACACATTAGCAGTTTAGATCATGAGAGAGAGAAAACCACATTTATTAAGCGACAACAAAAAATTATTATGCTGGTTACCACTTAGCAGCTCTCATTGCATTTCTCATTCAAACTAAACTTCCACATATGTCTTCAAAAGTATATCGATGGCAACAACTGAAACAGTCATACCCTAAGACTATAACATCAAGATATGCAGATTATTTGACTAGATTTATCCCCAATTTAAAGTCCCAAAGAAAACCCACTCATGAAAAATCCATTTTATTCGTCCAACAAACAAGACAAAGTCAATAAAAACAAGACAACTTGGAATATATCCAAGAAGGTAAAACAAAAAAATGCTGCATGCAAATTAAGGGAAACAAAATAAATCTGGGTGACCAACCCCAAACCTCCTAATACGACTAGTGAACACATTAGCAGTTTAGATCATGAGAGAGAGAAAACCACATTAATTAAGCGACAACAAAAAATTATTATGCTGGTTAGCACTTAGCAGCTCTCATTGCATTTCTCATTCAAACTAAACCTCCACATATGTCTTCAAAAGTATATCGATGGCAGCAACTGAAACAGTCATACCCTAAGACTATAACATCAGGATATGCAGATTATTTGACTAGATTTATCCCCAATTTAAAGTCCCAAAGAAAACCCACTCATGAAAAATCCACCTGTTTTGTTCGTCCAACAAACAAGACAAAGTCAATAAAAACAAGACAACTTGGAATATATCCAAGAAGGTAAAACAAAAAAATGATGCATGCAAATTAAGGGAAACAAAATAAATCTGGTGGAAAACATGAGGAGGTCTTGCAAGAAACGAAAAAAGGAGAAATAATTTGTTTACAGATTCAAAGTGCCAGAAAAGAGAAGGAATTTAAAGAGACCATAATAAATATATTAAAAAGGCAAGAGAGAAACAGGACAACCTCAGGAGCAAAATACAACAAAGAAGCCAACAGCAAAAAGGGTCGTAAAGATATTTCTCAAACTAAAAGCAGGCTAAAAAATAAATAATTGAAGGTACATATCACAAGTATGTGTTGATTGCATATCAAGTAAGAAAGAGACGACAATTATATCAAATACTGGTTCAACATAGCTGTTGTTAAGAGGAAAATATAAGTCATCACACCAGGCAATGACCATTATTCAGAATCCAACACAATCCCAACTCAATTAATTCAAGCACACAAAAAAAACCCACCCTTCAAAAAACAAGCATAAAAATAATAATTTGAAAGAGTGAAATCGAAAGAATCCAGGAATTACCTAACTTGGAAGGGGTCGAAGGTGCCTTGAACAGAAACCTTGGGGTCTCTGTGTAGCTGCATGAACAAAAAACACAAAACGTTAGTGAGGCACAGTGAAGGAGAAGGAGAAGGGGAGAGGTTTGGGGTTGGTGCTCACTTGCAGAGTCACAACGGGGATCGCGTGGTGGGTGGCCAACGGCGTGGTGGCGGCGGCACTTCAGTGGGGATTTCCAGTGGGAATTTTCGCAAAGCTTAAAATTAACTGAAACCAAAATACACAAACATTTGGTATAACTCAAATAACTCAAATAATTCGTTCAAATAACTCAAATAAATAGCAAATACAGAAAACCAGAACATTCTGAAGACAACATCACTGACTCATGCTTAACATGTTTAACTATTTAACATGACTGACTCCACAAATACTTACAATATGTAACTGCAATTTAACTATTTAACATCATTGAAGCTAAAATTGAAACAACCATGAACACCAAAGCATCTAAAAAATAGCAACTCAAAAATTGAAAGTTGAAATTGAAACAACCATGAATACCAAAGCTACAAGATTACAACAAAAATACTGGTCGCTGCACAATGACTTTCAATCACTAGCCTACAAGATTATAAGAAACACCATGTAAATGGAGTCAATTTTGAGGACCTACAGTTGTCGAGGAATGGGGTAACTATGTGATGTGAAAGCCTCTCTTAGTGTGAATCCGTGGCCATAAAAATAGTTTTTTTAGACTTTCATTCTTTTAATAACAGCAACTAAGTAAGACTGGCAAAAGGGAAAACAATAAAGAGGAATGTATCAGACTTGAACCTGCGCTAGTTGTTGCCTGGTGACTGGTGAATCAGTGCGAGTACTCCAACTAGTTTAAGACCCGTGAATCAGTGCGACTACTTCGACGGATGTTGTGCATGAGTCTCCCTCTCCTGTTGGTGGTGGGGTAGCGGTTGTCACGACGGACAAAGGGAGAAAGTGGTGGTGGCGGTTACCGCGGTGGACAAAGGGAGAAGGGACAGGCACGGTGGGCGAGACGGTGAGAGATAGACAGCGACGGTGGGTGTGGCGAGGTGGTGGTGGCGGACGACGTGTTGGACGACGGAGGCAGGCGTGGACGGCGGCGCTGCAAGGGGAGAAGGAGGGCGGAAGAGAGGAGAGAAGAGAAGAGAGGAGAGAATATTGGGAATGGGAGAGAAAGGTTCGTCATCTGGTTGTAACTGGAGGTTACCGTCGGCCTCAAACCGTTGGCAAGCTCAACGGTCTGACGCGGCCTTACCGACGACTGCATTTTCTGTTACCGACGGCCTCAACCCATCGGTATTTGAAATCGTAGCGGGAATCTAAAATGCGGCAATGTTCCCGACGGGCATGGGCCGTCAAAAAAGTCAGTTTACAAGTACCGATGGGCTAGCCCGTCGGTAAAGTTCCACATATGACGGATTAGTGTTATCGACGGGTTAGGCCGTCGGAAAAGGTGAATTATTTTCGATGGTTAGTGGCCGTCGATCATAGGCCATCAGTATGCCCCATTTTTCTTGTAGTGTAACAAGAGCATTGCAGTTGCAGTTGTGAGAGAGGTTCTTAAATTTTGTGTGACTCGGGCAAAAGATTTCTGCATCGAAGAACCATAAGAACTTGTGTTTATATTCTGTTTCTCTACTTTCTAATTATGAATAGATCAGTTTCTATATTTTCTAACATAAAACATACATCAGATAAAATTCCCTCTGTGGAGAGAACTATACAGCACTTCAACATAATAACTTCATGGCAGTAAAAAAACACACATCACTTCAAAATTCCCTCTGTGGAGAGAAATACGAAGCAAAACAAAGAAATATGTCTGTGTAGGGGTCAATGGCCAACCCTTTTCCACCCAATGCGTCAACCGACATTTTATTAGAGTGCATACCTCGATCGCAGAGTAGTGGCACAAGTGGTGCTACAAAGGAAGCTTCTCCTCAAATGTCAACTTCGAACTGGTAGTCACGAGACAAACCTAATTAACACATCCTCATATACAAATCATCATCCAACATAACATCATGTATAAAAACATGCTTTAGGTTTTTCAACAAATCACATATCAGCAATTGCATCAACTATGAGCATATCAATCCTACCCGAACCCATTTCATGCATCTTATTAAATCCATTCTTAGAATTCAAGAAAACACAGAAGGGAAAGGAAAGGAAAACCCTAAATGGTGGGTCTTATGGTTGCCCAAACCTCTAGGTGAGAAGAATTCACTTAAGTGTAATTTGCTAGTTGAAACATACATTACTTCAAAATCCCCTCCGTGGAGAGAACAATGAAGGAAATCTAAAATACATGTCGATGTGAGAGTCAACAACCAACCCTTTTTCCACCCGAAATTTCCAATAATCACACATAATTATAAATGTTTCTACTTATTAATTATTAAAATTCAGGAATGAACTCAATAATCTTTGCACACCCTAAGAGAGGTTTTAAACTAGGGGATTCTATGTTACCTCTGTTCTCAAATGATTTGGGATGAAAACTCCCAAATCCTAGGGCTTGGGTACCTAAAATCCACCATTGAAGCTCCTCTCCAAGCTTGTATCTCCATGGAAGCTTGATTCCAACTCCTGATTCTTCTTCCTAGCTTCTTCTTCCTCTGTTTCCTTTTCTCTCTCACTATCTCTCTCGTGCGAACTCTCTCTCTGTTCCCCCTCCTTCGCTCTCGGTCTGCTTCTCTCTCTCGCCTCTGTCCTTTTGTGGCTCATGGTGGCGATCCGCCACCCTCCTTCTCGCCGGAGTCGCCGTGTTCCGCCTCCCTTATTCTCTTCCCTTTCGTCGCACCCTTCCCTCTCTCTCTCTCTTTCCCTTTTCTCTCTTCTTTCTTCTTTCTGTTCTACTTCTTTTTTTTCTTCTTCCAGCGTGTGTGTGCGTTAAGTGAGAAGGAGAGGTAAGGATGCTAGGGTGAGGACAAGAGAGATGTGGTGCGTGGTGTGGAATCAGACATGATTTAATTAAAAACTAGCTATCAAATCCTCATTTAATTTCTTAATTTACCTATTGGTCCTTAATTCAACCTTAGATAAATTAATAAATTAAACTACTCATAAATAATTAGTCCCACATTTCCTTAATTATTGGGAAGGATTACCTTTCTACCCCTAAAATCCCTTTTTCATGTTAAAACCCCAAATTAGAGGTTATTAACCTCATTAATCTTTAGCGATTAAATCCTCTTTTTACTTAAGGTCTCTAATTACCCTGCTTAAGAAAATTGGGGTGTTATATGCTATTTCTCGTGTGTTTTTATGCACTACCTACAGTGTGTGCAAGAGGACGAAGTGAAATGGAAGAAGGGTTGATTCACAAAGAGTTGGAATCTTTCAGTGAAGAAGATGGAAAGGCCTTCAAAAATCAAGCATATGGAGCAAACTCACGTTCAGGTGGTTGAATCCCGCCAGATTCAGAAATTTGAATTTGCTCATGTTCCTTTTATTCCTCACTATGAAACTGCAGCATGTACTTTTTCCGTGTTGGACCGATCGTTTATTGAAGGGGGTTCTTTGACAAAAGCTATTATCCATTCTATTTGGAAATCATTGGCTTTAAATGTAGTTTTAGCAGGTCAGTTTTTATATTGTATATACTTAACAGGATTTATTTTTTTGTGTGGGGTGAGGGATTTACTTACGAGAAGTGATATTGTCCAAAAGTGAAATGAGAGAAGGGTCGCTTCACAAAGAGTTGGAATCTTCAGGTGAAGAAGATGGAAAGGCCTTCACAAAAGCAAGCATATGGAGCAAACTCACGTCTAGAAGGCTGAACCCCATTTTTAAAATGGATCAGATTCAGAAACTTGAACTTGCACATGTTCCTTCTACTCCTCACTTTGAAACTGCAATGTGTGCTTCTTCCGTGTTAGACCAATCGCTTATTGAAGAGGCTTCTTTGACAAAAGCTATTATCCATTCTATTCGGAAATCCTCGGCTTTAAATACAGTTTTAGCATGTTAGTTTTTACACTATATATTTACGGGATTTATTTTTTTTGTATGGGGTGGACGAGGGATTTATTTACAAGTATATGGACAAGAGATTTATTTAAGGGAAATGATGTTGTCCCACAAATGTCTCTGTGGTAATTAACATCAAATTAGATAATTAGATGCTTTTCTTTTATCTAGAGGTCTTCGACCCCGCTCCAGTGTCTGGGGAAATAGGCCCTAACTAATCCGAAGTTTGGCCTGACCCCAAGTTGTTCCATAGTCAGAGATCGAACCAAGGTACTAACCGAGTCCGTCCTTTTAGATGGAGTTCGTTAACCACTCGTACCCAATCTTAGGGTTAGATAACTAGATGATGAGATTAAATAGTGATGAATTAAAAAGAATAGTGAGGGAAAAGCGCATCATGTTCAATTCAATAAAACGAAAAAGTATGTCGAGATTAAAATATAGTGATACTATTAAAACAAAAAAAATTCTGTTTTGGTGCAAAGTAATAAGTAACAATAACCAATTGAAGCAAAGAACCAAAGTGGATTGTGTTGGCTTTATTGGTCAACGTCACTCTTAGGATTCGATGGGCTTAACTTCCTAACCCATGGCGCCTATAATAGGGCAGTCCCTTAAGCTTGATGCAGTTCTGAGTATCCTTAAGGAAATAAAGTTGCGCACTTGCTAACAGCTATAGCTTTTGGCCGAGTGGTAAGTGCTTGATCCAACAAGTGGTATCAGAGTAAGGTCATAGGTTCGAATCTCCCGGGTAACACTGGGGGGAGATTGTTGGCTTTATTGGTCAGCATCGCCCTTAGGATTCGATGGACTTAATATCTTAACCCATGGCGCCTATAATGGGCACAACCCCTTAAGCTTGATGCGGTTTTGAGTATCCTTAAGGAAATACAGTTATGCCCTTGCTAACAGCTATAGCTTTTGGTCGAGTGGTAAGTGCTTGATCCAACAAGTGATAGAAAATATCTACCCAAGCGATTGAAGTGGCACAGAGTCACAAGAAGGGGGATTGAATTGTGACCCTTTCAAATTTTTCAACCTGAAAACTTTGAGAACATTCTCTTAAGATAACACTTGGAGATGTGACTATTAGCTTAAAAACAGTTGTAATAACCATCCTCTCATATATGTGTGTCATAGGATGATGTTCCTCTCAAATGAGTGTGTTCAAGAGAACTTTCTCTCGAGTAGAGAATGTTCCATGTAACAATCCTCAAGAGTAGACTATGTTCATGCAAAATGGTTTTAAGTAGTAATATGCAAAAAATAGTTTTGGGACACTTATGACACTAAGCTTTTAGTCAACATGGGTTTTTCGAATTTTAATCAACACAAAACAGATTATCAAAAGATGTATGTATGTCAAGTATGTTTGATAATCAGTTAATGATAAAACCATGAGAGTGTACATAAATAAATGATAAACATTATATGCACAAAAGCTTGAGAGGATTATGCAGATGCTTAATTACAGAATATAAGTTATACATGAAAGTAAGATTCTGATTTAAGCTTAAGTTAGTTTGAGAGGAATATCGCGTTGGGAGAAATATGCATCGAGTAAGTTCCTGAGGAATATACAGTGAGCAGAATGTAAAGTATACAAGAGATAAGGATAGAGAGTACCACATAGAGGATTTTTATAGTTGTTCACCAAACAACCATGGGCTACATCCACTCCTCACCATCAATGAGATTTTTCCACTATTTTCTCAATAGTACAAGTGGAGTATTCTTTCACACAGCCTCTCCAGGCTGCCTCTGAGTATTATTGATAACTCTTAGAAATAAGAGTTATTTATGCTTTTATGACTATGAATCAAGTGAGTTCAAGAGTAATTTAGGGCCTTTAATTATTAGAATTGTGTAAATAATGGGATTTCCCTTGCTTGGAGCTGTTTAAGGCACTTTGGTGCTTTTGTGAGCATTTTGATGTGTTTTGACATTGTGTAGGATTTTGTTGAGAAATACTCAGTGCCAAGTCTAGTGCCATGACACCGCACTCTGATGTTACAACACCTGTTACTGCAACATCATTTTTAATAGGATTTTATTGAGAAATACTCAGTGCTAAGTTTGGTGCCACGACATCGCATTATGATGTTACAACCCCTGTTACTGCAGCAGTGCTTTTAATTCATTAGAACTGAAGGAAAGGACTATGTCCTTTATTGCAATGTTACAGAGTGTATTTCTGATGGTCCTCACTGTTCTGCAGTGTTTTCTCTCTCTGCTAAAGGATAAAAGCCTTTATTTTTGGGCCAGAAGGTATCAACTTTTATTGGGTTTACCATTGGTAAGCCCATTTGAGGAGAGGCTATAAAAACAAAATGACCTAATCAAGGAAAGGATGCTGGTGCAGGGGATGTGCCCTAGATTAGAATTCGTTTTTATTCCTCTGGACATCAGCTGCCATTCTCAACATCACCTTCATCCATTATTCTCCATTTCCATATCCCTTCCATACACCATTTTTATGAGAAAAACATGCTGAAAAACATGGATGCTGAACCAATCTCAGACATAGCAAGGAAATGCAGCAACAAGACATTGTTGCAGTGAGGTGTTCTCCCATCTTGACAGATTTGAAGGCCTCCACGTGCTGTTTTCTGCTTCTGTTTGTAGACATTTCTGCACTGCAGATTTCTGGTGTCGTGGCATCGGTTTTTTGCACCAATTTCTGCTATTCTATGTTTTTGTTTATTATGAGCTAAATACTTTATGCTAGGATGATGTGATTTTGTATTGAATCCTTGTTGGTGAATGTCTATCAGTCTTTGCCTTTGAACCTTTGACTCATGCGCATTTATTTACAATATGTTTGACCTAAGTCTGACCAACTTTTGTTGGGTACATGTATGTTAGGTGCTGAAAGGTGGTAACATGTTGAACTCATGAGTTAATATGAGGGGTATTAATTAAGGGACACTTTAATTAATTTTGATTAAACTAGACATAGGAAATCTGTCTCATAGGGTGTTCTGGGTCACACTTAGAAGACAAGGGGGAACATAATGGGGGCTTAGACATAAGGTACCCTTTACTTAACCCTGGTGAAAGTACTGAAATGTACACACATTAGTACCCTGCACCCAGTGCCAAATGGCACTGACTTATGACAGTGAAACCAACTTGGTAAAAATATGAATGAACTGAAATCCTAGCTGTTTTTTTTAGATTTTTACCATATCTTTTTAAGTTATTTTTACCGTCAATTGCACTTTAAATTACTATCATCATCACCTCAAATTAGTATGTTACTTGTTACTTTGTTTCCTCACTAATTAGATTAACGAAATTGGGAATTTGTGGAATTAACTATAATCAATCCTCATGAGAACGGTCTCTCCTACTCTTTATTACTTGTTCACGATTGTGTATACTTGCACAACTGTTATTTTACACAATAATTATTTCAAACAGTCTTTTCTGGCTGCCTGCCAGTGTTCTTTTGCCTAGCCTTTGCAGGCTTTCTCCTACATCTTCTACCCACTGTTTTCCTCACCAACATTCACCCACCTAGGTTGTTTGGTAGAAATACATGGTATAGAATGTTACAAAGGGGTTTGGGATTTATTACAGCTTGGTTACACTTTAGTAAGTGGATAAACACAATAAAACAAGCTAATCACACTCTCTTAGATATCCCAAGATGTTAAGCACATATGAACAAGAGTGTGAAAGAGGAGAATAAAGGAGAGCAATGGTTGATGTTGATAAGGCTTGTGTTTATCTCTATTCCTCTTTGATTCTTAATGCATTTCAGCTGTTGGATACTCCTAGAGTGGATGAACTTTGAAGAACAAGGCCGAAATTTGCTTCTGCAGGAACCTCCTCTCGCAGGAAGATGTTCATGAGAAGGGAGGATGATGGGGATGATGCAGAATCTGTTTATGTGCAGTAAAAACCCACTCTCTCCTATTTTTCAGCTGGATTTTGTGTTTAAATAGAGGTTTAATAATGATATAGCCGTTGCTACAGCGTTTGGCACTTTTCCCACTTGATTTGACACTTTTCTGCTGTACTTTGTGCTTTTCTGCAAGCTATCACGTGAGCTAACCTACTCTCGGAACCTTCTCAAAACCTGCTCATCTCAGCAGAACCTTCTCTTGCTGAACCTCCTCATTTGCAGCAGTAGCAGCAACTTCCTCTTGCAATCAGTGAATGCTCTTCAATAAATGACTTGGTGTGCTAATGAATGCAAGTGTTTGATGCATTTAATTTGTCCCTCTGTTGTAGAATCTGTTTGTGCAGTAAACAAGAGTAAGTTTGTTGAACTTACTCACCCTGAGTAAGTTTACAAACACTTGCTTTAAACATTACAGCTTGCATTTTTCTAATTTCTTCTATACTTTGTGACATGTAACCAGCTATATTGCTGTCCCTTAATGCCTTCATAATTCAGTTATATTCTCATGATTAATCTCCATTGTCTTCTTGCTTATTTGAGGATGCTGACTTTAAATACCAGAGTAGGTTCCTCAAGTTACTCAACACGAGTAAGTTGATTTGTACTTTCTGTTTTGCACACTCATTTGGTTTCTGCTTGCTCCAGTCTTCTTCAATCTATTATGTGGACTCTATTGATGATTCTCTTCCATCTTTATGGACATATATCATGGTTGATCTTGAATCTTCCTTTCTATACTCATTTATTGCTTTCCTTGATCTTCTTTTTCACTAAACTTACTCAATAACATAGTTAGCAACATTCTCAACTTGAGTAGATTCAGTAGAGATGGGTTGGTTCTAAGGATCTTCATGAAATGTTTGCATCTCCCTGTTAACTTGTACTATAGTGGCAAATATTTAAAGTATGCAACACAAACTCAATGTGAGTTTTGTCATATATCTTCAAGCTTTGTCTTGTGTGGCTTCTGATGCATGGTCTTTTATCATGATCCTTCAACTGTGAACCTCCTCTTCTTGCAGTAAACCTCATCTTCTTACTGTTGTTTTGGCTATAAGTTCTATGAGCTTTTCTTTTCTCTTCTTGTTGTGACCTTGCTATTCTTGCTTGAACCTTTTGGTGACGTGATGAGCAAAACTCTAAATGATAGTTTTCTCATCCTCCTCTCATGGTTCTACAGTAGTCTTCTAATATCTTCATGAAGCTTGTGATACTACTATTGTAATCCTCTGATGCTACTCTGATTCTTTTCTTGTTGAGTTGACATAATGCACTTTATTGATGTGAGTGGCTTCAAGATTGTCCACTTCTGAGATTCATGTTCTTTCATTAAAACTCAAATGCAAAGATCAGTAGATCACCATTCACAAAACTTAACACTTAGTTCAAAAGGTTTGTTGTCATTAAAACACATATCAAAAGGGTTTTGATCTCAACAGATTGGTCTAATAAATTAAGTCCCTCATTTAATTTTTTATACTTAGCCAGGAGGGATACATTTGCTAAGCTTCAAATTGTCCACATCATAATCCTGTAAAAGAATGAAGCATTGGTTGTTCCCAACAAAGCGTCTAGAATGATTATGGTTGAAGTGACTCTTAGTTTACTCTTTACTCGCTCACTCAGTGATGGTGCAGTAATAAAGAAGAAAGAAGGTATAATATACAAAATGTATGAAGGAAGTGAAGCAACAAGTGAGCAATATAGTTATGAAAGAAGAAACAGGTATAGTGGCGGCGACATGGGTGTATATTTTTGCTGGGTAAACTTTTAAAATGTATACATATTAAAGGGTTCATGAACAATAATAAAATTGCATAAATGGACTGATTCACGGTGGATGACATGGTGGGTTTGTCCATCTTACAAGCCGCCAGTTTTGAAATGCAATAAATTTTTTACACTTTCAACTCTATATTCCTTTTACGAATAGTAAGAAGAAGTGATGAATTTATTTTATTCACTTATTTTATCAATTAAAAAACGCAATTAGAGTATATAAAAAATAAAATATAAGAAAATATCTTTATATATATATTAAAAAGTATCTGTAAGATGAAATCATGAATCATCTAAACCCATTGCAATTATACTATTAACACAGTTTTCAGATAGACTTCTTTAGAAATTTTTAAATTTTTATTTTTATTTTTTGTTAATATTTTTTTAAAATGAGGTCAATGGATCATGTCCTTACGTTGGTTTAAAGATTTTTTTTCCTTGAATTTTTTATCTTTTTTGGTCTTTGTACGGATAGTTAACGGGGAGAGGAAAGAAGTTAGAGCAGAGAGAAAATAGAGCAGTACGGGTTCGAATCCTGCTCCCACTGTTCACACAGGTTTAAGAAAAAAAATTGGTGTACTGAATTAATATATACTCCAAGTAATTAAATTTTATTGCGTCAAAAAATAGTAATTGAATTTTACTGGGTATAGTTTTGTTTATTCATTGTTTTTTTAAAGGAGTTTATTCATCATTATTGTAGATGTAAAATGGAATAAAATAATGAAATTCAGCTATTTGCGTTACGTTAAGTTAAAAAGTGTATTTAAAAATGCGTGAAAATAGAGTGGCTCATACGAATTGAATGCACGGGTATCTTGTTAGTTCTCATTAAAAGAAAAATTTACGGAGAGTGATAGCGACAACACTGCTTAAACATTAATATATTGATTTCCCCCTATTTTAAATGAACTACTTAGCCATTTTAATTAACTTTCGTCTTATTTTAAATGAGAGGAAATTAGCATTTAGTTTTCGTGCAACGAATAGGTTAATTAGCAAATATTAATAATATATTATTAAGATAGTTAAAACATTCGGTCAAAAATAGATAGTTAATTTATCAACAAAAAAAGATGGTTAATGTTGTAAATAGAAAAGAAAGTAGAGAGATAAGACAATAGAAATATAGACTCAAAGACCGGTTCTTCAGGAACCAGGATTTAAAGACTAGTTTTTCAGGAACTAGCTATAATCTTTGTATTGATAATATGATCAAGTGTGTAAAAGGACAAACCTAATAGCCCTATTTATAGAGAATGAGCTACTAGTTATGGGTCAAATTAAGGGATATGGTAAAGATATAATGAGATAACAAATTGATATAGTCATCCATCAAATCAACATATTTATAACACTTCCCCTTGGATGACTATACACTATGAGCATGCCTCGTTAAAACCTTGCTAAGAAAAACTCAGTGGGATAAAAATTAGCGAAGGAAAAAGAGTACAATATTCATAGTGACATACTTCCCCTCGAAAATACATTATTTATGAATGTCCTTTAAATTGCTTATCGACAAGCTTATTGAAAATTGAAGTTCACAATGCTTTTGTGAATAAATCTGCTCAGTTGTCATTTGATCAAATCTTTTCATGATGCATTATCTTCTTGAAATGTTGTTAGCTTGTCATCTTCTTTCATCAATTTGCATGCTCCTCTAATATACTGAGTCGTGGTTCTCAGTCATATGCATTCACAACTTGCACAACTTGCTTAATGAAGAGTCAATATTTTTGAATGATTTGAGGAGATGGTTGTGATAGTTTGCTTCACAAAACGTTAAGATATACTTGTTTCTCTACATGTGTAAACATCACCTGATTGCGATTGAGCTTTATGAGGATCAGAAAGAACGAAGAACTTGTTTGACTTCATTCCAATGTCTTTGGGTTGGTGCTGAACAAAATCTGGCTAACAAGTTCACTACAAAAACTATATATAATCTTGTGCTATTTGCAACATAAAAAAGTATTTCAATAACAACATGATATGGTACTTCACGACCAAAGTTCTTTGTTGCAAATGCTCGAGCTGTAGGCCGAGACAACACCTTATCTTTCAAAACATTTTATTTGAAGATATTTATTTATACCATCTATAGTTTGGAACAAACTCAAGTAATTTCTAGAATATTAATAATCAAAATTCATATCAATCATATTGAACAATGTGAGAAAAAAGAAATAAACAAATTTACCCATAATTGCATCATGTATGTAACTCACATTTCTTACCAATATGAAATGTTTAATATGATAAATAAGAGAATATAAACTATTAGTATATGTAAATCCAAATAGATGATTTAAATAGTTTTAATCCTTCCGAGATTTTCAATATAGAGACCACTCTCTAGTTAACCATAAGTTGTAATAACACATATTCGTGTCATGAGAGTTCGGACTTCAGGTCCATTAAAAACATCTTTTGAATCTCGAACTATAGGTTCAAAGTCCTCATATTTCCAAATTAAACTGATTACATCAATCAAAACATTTCACATGCTTTAGATCCTTCATAGTTATACTTCATGCATATTTATAATTCTTTAGGATTATGCTTTAGCTATCTTCAATCCTTCAGGAATATGCTTCATGCATTTTGAATTTTCAGAAGTATGCTTCAGGCATCTTAAATCCTTCAAGTATATGCTTAATGCATTTTGAATTTTTCAGGGGTATGCTTCAGGCATCTTAAATCCTTCAGGGATTTTCATATATCTATCATTATCCAATGACCCATATAAACAAGCTGTCACTACACTCATTTGATGTATGTCAAGTCCTTCAAAGACTACCAAACTAATACAAAATCTATAAGTAATTGCATGCATAACAAAGGTTGACAACTTCAGGTGTCTGGACTACTGGTCCAAATGCTTTATGTTTAGCAAATAAGTCTTGCTCGGCTTGCACTATTTTAATTCACTTTGGCCAATCAATTTAATGTCGACATTTCTATATGATTCGAGCTTCATGCTCATCGTGATTAATAATTTTATAATCAATTGCTATTGCATAAGCAAAAACATATCGACAACTTCACATCTTCCCCCCATATTTCCAAGGTTTAATGAGATCTCGTAATTTGCCGGTACCGGAACCACTTTTGGGGTTACTTAACTGGAAATACGGAGTTGTTGATTCATATTGCTTTTGACCTCTTCTAGAGTGTCAATGATCTTCTGGATCATCACTTTGAATTCCCCCTTTTAGGAATAATATCCTTTGCACCAATAAGTCTACAACGCTTCTAGCATACTTTAGATTCATAGGTTGCCATACTCGCTAGTTGTCCTGCAGGGACAATTAATTATGCGATAATATTTGCAACTAACACAAGTGATTTAGAGACTTTTTGGATGTTTGTAAAGATATCTAGTAATTGGTTTGCAACATTTTGCAAATGACTTATTCTTCGAACTTCAAGTTCACATTGATTTGTGTGTATATCAAACATGGATAATGTTTGTGTCTTACAACAAACTTCTTGTGCTTTTATTCTTTTATCTTTTTCTTCCCCTGATGAGGAAAACTGATTCATCAAATATATAATAATAAAATATATGTCAAGATATCACAATATCTAAATATACATGAAACAATGCACAATTCAAAATTGTCGAGCCATATAATCATCCAATAAATTATGAATTGTATAATATATAATTGTAAATTTATTAATCAATGCATGTTATCATCATATGTATCCAATTATATAACATATAATTGACATTTAAAAATATCAGAATAAATAAACTAATATTTTACACTCACGCCATGCTTTCAAACGCAATATATTCAAATATTTCAGCTCTTGTATATATTTAAATAATATATATTATTATAACTACTAGTTAAAAAATAATCAAATAATTTAATTAACAACAGTAAGTGACACTAAATTTTCAAGTGATAATTAAAATTAGCTTCAAAAGATTTGTTTTGCAATACCTTAAAATTTTTACTCGTATATATCTCATATGATAGTGTAGCAAAATAGCGACGCCTTTTGTTTCTCAATTAATTATTTTTACATAATAATTAAAATATTTCCTTTCAAAGAATTAGCACATAGGAAATATATGTCACCCAAAAAAATAATAATAACATGCAACTCAATCATATCCGATCTTTAAAAGAAAAGAGTAATTATCTTGAGCATGAGAATGACAAAAATAATCATCAGGTAAAAGGATTCTATAATCCTTTAATAAGTATCCATGTGTATTTTCAATAATACATCGTATCATAGTTGAACTAGGATGACTAAGACGGTCATGTCAAAGCATAAAAAGTTGTAACACCTGAGCACTTCTGGTGCATATAATTTGACTCTGTCATCCTTACTTAAGTAAGATATAATCCAATTAACGAGAAATCTTAAAATTTCTCTAATATGAACTTTCAAAACAATAGAGATACTCCAAATCTCCCTCATTTTTTGGTTTCAACATGATACTTATTGCGATGTGTATCTTTGAAATTTAGTAGATTTCTTCGGGATCTATTAAAATATAACGCATCATCAATGGATAATTTTGTCCTATTTGAGAATATATCACATGCTCTTCTGGAGCCTTCGATCATATTTGCAATACCAGATACAATATCAACATTAATTTCAGCTAATGTTAATTGCATAAAATATTTTCTTAATACAAATAATTGTGTAGGTTTTGTCACTGTCTACTAAATATTGGTACTTCAAGACCAAAAAGAGACTCTAATTTTTGCATTGATCTTTTTTAATAGTTATGCCTGGATCCAATATTGGTCCTTCGAGACCAATTTCACAATTACTTGAAATTTTGTATCAGTACTTCAAGACCAATTTCACATTTACTTGGAATCTTATATTGGTACTTCGAGACTAATTTCACAATCACTTAAAATTTTGTATTGGTGCTTCAGGACCAATTTACGATCAATCTATATTTTAAATTACTTGAAATCATGTATTGGTACTTCGGGACCAATAAAAGACAAGAATGTTTGGCTATTCATTTGCTTTGGTACTTTAGGACCGATCGTGAGACAAATCTTGCAAACATTGAAGAATAGCGCATTTTTAGTTTTAGCGTAAAAAAAATATGTATACATAAATTCTTACCTTAAAAAGAAGCATACATAAAGGTTGTTACACTGTTGAAGACTTGATCGTGCTTGGTAGCAATTGGCATTAATACTATTTGCTTGATGCTACACCTGAATGTACTCTTCAGCTTTCATTTAGTGTTGAAAAAGGTTATCTTATTATTTCTTTCAGGGACATAAGATTTTTTGCATTTATATGCGTGTCTTTATGAATTTCAAGCAAACAATTCAACTTTTCATTTCATAAATCAACTAATAAAAAATTTTCTCATTTTTTAATCAAAAATAGATATAACCAAATACATAGTATTTGTATGACAATAATCAAATGCATAACTTTCATAATCAAAATTTGAACACCAACATGAATTTAAAAATCCACATTTCAAATTTAAAATACATAACTGCCATATTAAAGGTCATATCTTTATAGCAACAAATTTTGAACGATTAATTAAAGATTGTATCTTTATTCAATTAGAAAAATAATATCTTTATATAACAACAAAATTTCCAAAATATAATTAAAGATCACATCTTTATATGAAATAAGGATAAGGATTCTAAAAATATATGAATCACAATAACAAGATTTACAATATATCACATACACAAAGATCCAAATTTATATGAAAACAAGTAAACAAATCAATGATAATATCTTTTGCAAAGAACACATGTTTTTGCAAATGGTTAGACTAGTTTTTCAAGAACTAGAATTTAACGACTATTTTTTAGGAACTATGATTCAAAGGTTAATTCTTCGGGAATTAACATGTAAAGATCTCATCTTTAATATGAAAATAGGCAACGAGATTCAAATGTTAGTTCTTCAGGAACTATCTTGGAAAGATACAATCAATAATTTTTTTTTCACTTTTCTTTTGTTTCAAACTGTATTAGGATCAAATCTAGTTCTTCTGGAACTTATGTAGCGCTAAAATAATCGTGTTGTTCTTCGGGAACTATACGCAGCACTAAAAAATTATGAGGTTTTCAGGAACTATATGTAGTGATAAAAAAATTGTAAAGTTCTTCAGGAACTTTTCGTAGCGCTAAAAAGTTATAAAGTTTTTCATGAACAAATCTCGTGCTATAAAGTTCTTCAGGAACTTTTCTATCCAATACACAATTTCATTCATGGTCTAAAAGTCTAGTTCTTCAGGAACTATTCCACAAATTTTTATATAATGATGACCAAGAAAACGTACAGTTTTGTGCAATCCTACTGGGATGCTTGAATATGAAATTCTTCCATAATTCTATCAAGATTCTTATACACAATATGATAATCATATAATCAGACAATATGAGAATAAAATTTCCATGAAAAAACCCAAATAACATGAAAAACAAAAATATTAGAAAAACATGGTCTTCCAAAGAGTGTGAGAAAGAAAACAGATTTTTTCAATAAAACCTCTTTAAGAATTACGCGTATGGTAGAGTTTCGTGCTGATAACGTGTTGTAAATAGAAAAGAAAGTAGAGAGATAAGACAATAGAAATATAGACTCAAAGACCGGTTCTTCAGGAATCAGGATTTAAAGGCTAGTTCTTCAGGAACTAGCTATAATCTTTGTATTGATAATCTGATCAAGTGTGTACAAGGACAAACCGAATAGCCCTATTTATAGATAATGGGCTACTAGTTATGGGTCAAATTAAGAGATATGGTAAAGATATAATGAGATAACAAATTGATATAGTCATCCATTAAATCAACATATTTATAACAGTTAAAACATTATCATATTTATTTAAAAATAGGAACTGTTTTAAAATCAAGAGTAAAATGAAAACTCGATGAGAATATTTGACTTTGACAGTCTTTATAATAAAAAATTAGTTTAATGTTTCGTAAAAAATCAAATATTTCTAAAAAAATATATGGGCGATTTAAAGAATGAAAATAAGATAAGAAAAGGATTTAAATTCTCTTTTTGATTTTTGTATTGTATTTATGATATATCAATGGCAATTTTGAAATGTTATACCTGGTTCAGAATTAAAATATGTGTGATTTAAGAATGAAAATAAGATAAAAATGGGATTTTTGAATTTGATTCTCTTTATGGTTTCCCGTATCAGAATTTTTTAATTTAAATTCTTTTTAGCGGGTATATAGATTTGATTTGTCTAATGAGCATTATGACACTTGTCTAAGCGAGGGCTCAACGGTAATTAGAAGAACCTTTAAAAATTGTATATATAGTAAATAGAATACTTTAATATATGGTGGTCTAAACTTAAGCATGATGATAGATATATGACATGAATTTACTCAATATTCAAAATAATACATGTGCAGTACCTAAATATATCCTTTTGTAAAATATTTGTTGAGTTTCTAAAAAGTATCACGGATACTTGTGTTATATATCTCTTTATAACATTCTCCGTAGTTGAAAAAAATATTACGCAGATTGTGAGTACTCGTGTATATAACTGGATTAAAGGTACGATGTATTTACTATTTATCTGTGAATTCAAACTTAGTACTTTGAATTTTATACAAAACAAGTTTAACCAAACCAACTTCACATAAATACTAAAAAATCTGAATAAAAAATACTAATATAAATCAATGAAAAAAAATGAAACCCTTTCTATTCTTCTTTCTAATTAATAATAAAATATAATATTATAAATGATAATATACCAAGTGAAGAATAGAGCATCAGAAATGTTAATTTGACACAAAACTTGACACAAATACTGGACACAGTATTTTACTGTAGACAAATACAAGTCACCCACCAGCTCACGTGCGTCTCTTTGCTTTTGTTTCGTTGCCTCCAACAGTTTCATCATTTCTGAAACAGAAACCAAAAAAAATTTCCCTCCATTGACGAGGGAGGACCGAAAATCTGTGACGACGAGGGAGGACCGAAAATCACTCACGAACTCACTCCCTCGGTGGCTCCCTTGCTCCTTGCGTCTCCCACCGCTGCCTCCCACCGGCCGCCACTCCTCATTCCTGGTGGCACCGATAATCCGGAACGACACCATCTGCCGCCACCACACCAGCCATCGCCACCCACATATCGAAACCCACCCACACCCAAACCACCCGCCGCCACCAGATAAGCCATCGCCACCCACAGATCGACAACCGCAGCTTTCATTTTCCCTCATTCTCCCCTTTTCTTTCCCTCCCTGTTTCAGTCAGCAATTTCAGAAAACGTGAGAGCTCCATTGTCGCTCCTTCTCATCCTGTTGAAGCTCCATTTTCCCTCTCGGTGAAGCCACTTGCTCCTTGCGTCGACCACCGGCTCCCACCGAAGCTTTGACTCCCTAATGTGAAGACTGAAACGCAGCTCCCTCCTCCCTCCGTGGCATTCTGGTTCCCTCACTGATGATAGTGGTACTGGCATTGTCCATTGTGCCCCAGCTTTTGGTGAAGATGATTTTCGTGTTTGCATGGAAAATCACATTCTTAGCAAGGTGTGTACTTCTACACTTCTGATAATTTGTAATTATTGGGTTTAGTTTAACATTTCTGTTTATAAATTATCAATAATTTATAATTATTGATAATTTAACATTTCTGTTTATAATTATGTAATGCAATGATTGGGTTTAGTTTTTTTCTCCTGAAATGCTTCAGTCAGGGAGGCATAATTGTGGAAGTGATATTCTAAATGATTGCCTTGTATGTCTTCATATGTTTATTTTGCGTCTGTCCCGAGGAATGGTTGATTCATGTTCTCTTCTGTTAAAGTTTTATATCTTGCCACTGCGTCATTTATGATGATTTTCCTCTTTGCTACCTAATTGTACATGCAACCTTGGTGCTAGTGTGCTGTTATTGCTGACGTTCGTTGTTCATTTATCTGCCTATTTTATGATGCTTCAGTGCCTAAATAAGTTAAATTTTAAAATGTTACAGTGCTAATATGATACTGAATCGGTGTTCCATAGTTTTAGGATTTTCATCTTTGTTTCTATTGTTACTTTTGTTTGATTTTTCAGTTTTTTGTTGTTGGATTCCATCCATTCCCAATACTATTACTCAAGTACTGTGTTGGTTTGTAGGACAAAGTAATTGTTGCTGTTCATGATGGTGGCTGCTTTACTGGAAAAATTACTGACTTTAGTGGGCACTATATCAAACAAGCTGATAAGGATATCATTGAAGCAGTGAAGGTATGCTCCATATAAATCTAAATTTATGAGAATCCTTTATTACTTTGGAGTGATTCATGACACTGTTAATTTAAAAGATTGTATCGTCATGTGGTTCAGTGAATGTCATTTTTTTTACCAAATAGTTCAGTCAGTACAATCATATTTTGGAATTGATATTTGTTCTTGAGAATACCGGAACAGGAGGGCTTCTGTTTGACAATAGAACCTAGTTTGGAGGGAAGCGTAAAGATGAAAAACAAAAGGCTTGTCATTTTAGCTGAGAGTGCATCTTGGCATATAAGATAAACCTGATGCAGAAAACAGCATAACATTTTATGTAAAAAACCTATTCCACTCCATCTGCTTGTCTCAGAAAGGAAACCCTTTACAGGATTCCTAACTTACTAAGCATCTCTATTAGAGGGCGAGTTGAGACCATCTATTAGAAGTTTATGATATGTTTTGCAGTGAATAATGTTCATCTTAAAACTTTGTCATGTAATCATTTTCTTTTCCTTTCACCTTTCCTTAGGCAAAGGGTAGGCTGCTTAAGTCTGGAGCTTTTACACCTTCTTACCCATACTGTTGGAGATTTGATACCCCTCTCATTTACAGAGCTGTTCCTAGCTGGTAATGTTGTTTGACTAAGATTTTAAGTTGACTGGTTTGTGTAACTATAGAAGTCAATTTGGCTTGCTGGACCTGGACCCACTTTCACTTGTTTTTATTAATAAAATGTCATATATGCATTAGCTATGATTTACTTCAAATTTCAGATTCAACTAAACCAAAGATTAATGTAAACATGAATTGTAAGTGTTGCATGTGTTGTTTGTGATATTAAGATTTAAATAATACTGGATATTATTACTTTATTAGTAGGTTAATACTTATTAGCCAATAGCCACTCTGGTGTTCTTAGTTACTTTTAGTATTACCATCCGAGTGGTTCTCTGACATCATGGAAAATGGTAGAAGTTTGTTATCTAAGATTGATGTATCCATGTCGTGGCACAATGCATTCTCTATTTGGTGCTTCTTAATGTAGTAATTCTACCCTTTGTCATTTACTTCAAATAAATAGTATGTTAGGAATAAAGGATGGTTATACTTCCATATTGCATCCCTTGTAGATTTTATTCTTCTCATTTTGATGAAGCAGTGGGTCATTCCAAGTTATTTGTATTTGTACTTGACATGCAATCTGAAAGTAGAAACATTCTGAAACAATGAAGAACAGGGATTGACAGAGAATGATGGTCTGTCTTTTGTGATTTCAGTAGAATATTCAAAATAATGAAGAAAAAGCGTAAGCTAAGGCTGATGGAGCATATGTACCTACTTGAATGTTGATTTCAGCTGTGTGTGAATATTTTTGTCCTAAGGATCTCCTGTGTTAATAAAAACCATTTTCATAATTGCAGCCTGAGAACCACAGTTAATGTCTCCATAACTTTCATTAGGAGCTTAGTAGTATAGTCTCCTAACTTCCATTAGGAGCTTTTGGTAATAATGGTTTGCTCCAAATACACAATCTTCTTAAGTTTTCCTTTTTATGAAATGAAGACAAAGTGTAGAAAAGAGAAGAAGAGAAAACTTTCTGATCTCAAGCTTCTATGTAGTTTATTTTTCAGATTTTTTTTAAGTTGTTCTTTTCTTACATTTAAATGGTTAATCAGTTGGAAATATTTGGTTAATGCTTCTCATTGTTTGGTTAATCGGTTACTCACATCAAGATAGTTTTGAACTCAAGAAATAAATGGTTAATCAGTTGGAAATATTTGGTTACTGCTTCTCATTATTTGGTTAATCGGTTACTCCAACATTTGCAGTCTATTATCAACCATGTACAACATTTATGCTTTATAGATATTTGTGGGTTTTAGTTTGTCAATTGAATTTTGATACGATAAGCTTGTAAATCAATGGTTTAATTGTGACATAACTTATGAAAGATCTAATTTGTGCAGTTTTAGTGTGGCACCCAAAGTTGGATATCGATGGATACTTCAAATAATTATCTGCACGGTGGTGGTGGTGATGATGGTGAAGCTGCTGGAGTTGAGATTGTTAATGATGACCATGAAAAGTGGGAGCCTGTAACAGGGATGTGCTTTTCTTCCATAGAGGAGTTTAAATCATTTTATGGCGAGTATGCTTCAAAAAAGGGTTTTGGTTGGAAGATTAGAACATCAAGAAAAGGAGAGGATGGGGAGATCTGCTACCTGATGCTAGCATGCACAAGAGAGGGGTCCCGAGCGTCAGAAATTCCATGTACATTGACAACACGTCCGACTAAGGTGAAAAATTGTCCTGCAAGGATTGTTATAAAGTTGGAGGAAGATGGACTATTGTACGTTACAAAATTTGAACCCAACCATTCTCACGAGGTCAGCCCTACAAAGGCAAGGTTATTCAAGGCTAACAAGAAAATCAACCTCCACGTAAAGAGAACAATCCAAATCAATGATGAAGCAGGAGTGAGGATCAATAAGACTTTCCAATCTCTTATTCCAGATGCAGGAGGGCATGAGCAAGTACCATTTGGTGAAAGAGACGTGAGAAATTATGTCCACAAAGAAAGGCGTGCAATTGGGAAAGAAGGTGATGCCAAGGCCTTACTAAGCTATTTTTGTCGAATGACGGAGCAAAATCAAGATTTCTTCTATGACATAGATATGGATGATGATTTTCATGTAAGGAATGTGCTTTGGGTTGACGCAAGAAGTAGAGCTGCTTATGCATCCTTTGGAGACGTCATCACTTTTGATACAACTTATTTGACCAATAAGTATGACATGCCTTTTGCTGCATTTGTTGGTGTCAATCACCATGGTCAATCAACATTATTTGGGTGTGGTCTGGTTTCTGCAGAAGACAAAGAGTCATTTGTCCGGCTTTTCCAATCATGGCTTCGTTGTATGCTGGGAAAAGCCCTTGAGGGTATTATCACTGACCAATGCAAGGCTATGCAAAATGCCATTGAGGTAGTCTTCCCTACAACTCGTCATAGGTGGTGCTTGTGGCATATAATGAAAAAAATTCCTGAAAAGCTAAACAGATATGGTGAATACAAGAGGATTAAGTCTGCAATGAAAGCAGTGGTTTAAGATACAATCACATCAGCTGATTTTGAAGACAAATGGTCCTGCTTTATTGAAAAATTTGATCTTGGACAGAATGACTGGTTGAGTCGGTTTGATAACGAACGTCCACAGATGGGCACCAACCATCTTTGAAGAAATATTTTTGGCGGGTATGTATACTTACTCTGTTGATTAATGGGTCATTCGATACCGTAAGTTTTACGGACATAATTTTTCATATATGGTGAATGGCTTGTAAATAAGTGGTTAATGGTGTGCATTATTTGGTTAATGGAAGAAAATCACGAAGTTTCACTTTCATTATAATATATGGTTAAAGAAGTGCAATTATTTGGTTAATTGCTTCTTATATGGTTAATGGTTAATCCCTTGTATATACTTTGGCAGGTATGTCAACAACGCAGCGAAGCGAGAGCATACATGCTTTCTTTGACGGATATATCAATTCAACAACAAGTCTGAGTCAATTTGTGAAGCAGTACGATAATGCTCTCAAGAGTAGAAATAAAAGGAATTTCAAGCTGATTTTCAATGCATGGATACAACAATTCCCTGCGGGTCAACCTCTGCAATTGAAAAGCAATTCCAATGTGCGTATACTCATGCCAAGTTTAAAGAGGTTCAAGCTGAGTTTAGATCAAAAATGAATTGTGCGTCCTCTTTGAAGGCTGTGGATGGTTGCGTTGGTACTTATAATGTGTTGGAGGAGGTCTTAGTTGGAGATAGACCAAAAGAGTGTATATACATGGTTGTGTTTAATCGTGAAAACCATGATGTCTATTGTGAATGCTCATTGTTTGAGTTTAGAGGTATTTTGTGTCGCCATGTGCTCTGTGTGTGTACTCAAGAGAGGCTTAAAAGTGTGTCCGATAAGTATGTTTTAGCAAGGTGGAAGAAAAATATTAAAAGGAAGCATACATATATTAAGAGCAGCTACTGTGTGACGGAATTGAAGCCACAGATGGACAGATTTGATAAATTGTGCAAGCATTTCTACGAGGTCGCTGAAGTAGCTGCAGAGTCTAAAGCTGTAACTAATGCACTCCATGAAAGACTCCATGAATTTAGTTCTAATGTGCCCACCATGGATGCTACAACTCAGGATGTTAACAAAAGTCTCATTGCTGAATCAAATCCAGACAATGCTACTGGCATTCGTAGTCCATTGCGAGTCAAACGTAAAGGACGACCTCCTACAAATAGAAAAATGGGGATAGTCGAAAAAGTTGTAAGAAGAGCCAAGAAGCGGTCAAAGCATACCGAAGACAAAGAGACTACCAAGGTATGTCTTTTTCACAAGCAAGAATGTATTAACCATATACAACACTTGATTAACCAATAATTTGAACGATGTTAACCAAATATTTTGAAACAAATATGCAGGAGGCAAACACTGGAATGATGGGTAATCAGAGCCAAAGCAACGTCCGTGTAGAGTCATCTGTTGAAGTTGTCACCGGTGGACATTTCTTGGATACAAGCACCGTGGTTTGTGTCCATCATAAGATTGTGGTTAATGTGTAGACTTTGTTTTATTAGGTGTTGTGGGTTAAATGTACGCAATTTGATAGATCATGTGCCGGGAATTTATTATGTGTTGTGGGTTATATGTACGCAATTTTATAGATCATTTGCCGGAAATTTATTATGTGTTTTGGGTTAAATGTACGTAATGTGTAGACGTTGTTTTATTATGTGTTGTGGATGATGAACTGGAATTTATGTTGATTGATTGCTTGTTTTTCTATACAGTCATTTGGAGGTAATATATCATTCATGGACCTATTGACAACGTCCAATGTTGACTTCATGGGGTCGTCGCAGTTCACTACAAATTTGGATGATTAGACAGATTTTCGAATTTATTTGTGTTGACAAATTACATGTTTTGGTATATGGTTGTCACATATTTACATGGGTTGGAAGATTAGGGATACAATTATTACACGATGGTATGCTGTTCATGAGTCCTTTATTGTGCTTATTATCATCGTGGTACCTTTTTTAGTGTTTAACACTTTACTAACAAACACCATTGGTGATGCAGGTTAGTCGGGGAACCCAACACCTTTGTCATTTTTTGATGTGCAGGTAGCAGCACTAAAGAAACCATTATTTTGTAAAGGAATTGAAGTCATTTTTTTGATGTGCATAACGCTTACCATGTATATGTAGTTCATGCAAGTTGGTGGGGTGCAACTCACTTTTGTCACTTTTTTGTATGACAAAACCACCACTTGTTGTGTATTTATTCAGACAATCCTATGTAAATGATCATGTGTAGATATCAAAGGAAGTTGCATGGTTAATGATCAGTGTCTGGTTTATTCCTTTATTATGATGGTTAAGTCATTTTGCACAACCCATCAATTATGTAGTCAATCAACTTTACCTATATGGTTAAGCCTATTAATTTTCATTTATATTCAACCAGTTTGCCTATTCACTAAGGAATAGAATAATTTCATTAAAAAATGGAATGGTATAATATGTGGTTAATAACATACTGCAGCAACGCAGGATGTTGTTTATCTGGTTAATTGCGTTCATTTATGTGGTGAATCCTTCACAATATGTGGTGACTGCATAACTGACGTGTCTTCTATATATCTGGTTAATTGCGTTCATTTATGTGGTGAATCCTTCACAATATGTGGTGAATGCTTGCCAATATCTGGTGAACCTGTGGATCATGGCCTCAAGACGCGAGACATGTTGAGAAATAAATTTTCGTTGTTTGTTAGATGCTTCAAGTAAAACCTCAGTCTTGTTACAGTCATTTTGTTACAATCAATTTTCCATGGACTTGCACTCATTTAACTATTAAAATGCGAACAATTAGTTGGATACCCAATAATTCAATTATAAAATAGTAATAACCAAAGGGTATTGGGTCAAATACCCTAGGCTGCAAATAATAAGGCTACATATTTACAAAGACTTCTACTAGTGGAAGTCATGTATAAAACTGTATCTATCCAAAGGACAGATGAGTTGTTACATCACAAAATGTAGAATTAAACTAAAGGATTCAACTTCTAACTTGCTTGACCGCCTTTCGGGTCCTGCTTATCTGAAAAACAATGGAAAGAGTGAGATAAAAATCTCAGTGAGTCCCCCACGGACCCCTTACCAACTCATTCCCCAACACAATATTACAAACTCACAGTGAAGACAATTCATAATGTACAAGAACCCAATTAACATTCACAAATGCTCAATGAATCCAAAAGGGATATATAATTAACCCTCAATGGAATTCTTCTATCAATGATACACAATGAATCCAAGAAAGTATAGCAGTGACTTTCCATGGAATTCTTCAATAAACAATACACTATGAATCCAAGAAAGTATAGCAGTGACTTTCCATGGAATTCTTCAATAAACAATTCGCTATGAATTATTACACAATCAATAAGTTCAATCCTATGAACAAATTAACCATTCTCGTAAGCATTTTAATAGTCTACCCATTGATACCAATCTCCCTAAGACCATAGCATTAAGTAAGATTGAACCAAAAGAGAAACGATTTAAAAATAACAAGGGGAAAATCTGCCCCAGACTCGCTTAAGCGAATTCGAGGTCGCCACGCCACTTTCGCTCGGCCTTGATTTTCGCCAAATGAAAGTCGCAGAATACACCCCTGGGCGGCGTACCCAGCTCGCTTAAGCGAAAGTCGCTCAGAATGCACCCCCTGGGCGGTCGTAGCCGGCTAAGCTCGGCGCTTCTCGCTTAAGCGAATGCAAAACTCAAGTTCCTTTTATTTATCTGGTGAATCAAGTGCATTTATCTGGTGAATCAAGTGCATTTATCTAGTGAATTTCTCGCCATATATGGTGAATGCAAAACTCAAGTTCCTTTTATTTATCTGGTGAATCAAGTGCATTTATCTGGTGAATCACGTGCATTTATCTGGTGAATTTCTCGCAATATATGGTGAATGCAAAACTCAAGTTCCTTTTATTTATCTGGTGAATCAAGTGCATTTATCTGGTGAATCAAGTGCATTTATCTGGTGAATTTCTCGCAATATATGGTGAATGCAAAACTCAAGTTCCTTTTATTTATCTGGTGAATCAAGTGCATTTATCTGGTGAATCACGTGCATTTATCTGGTGAATTTCTCGCAATATATGGTGAATGCAAAACTCAAGTTCCTTTTATTTATCTGGTGAATCAAGTGCATTTATCTGGTGAATCAAGTGCATTTATCTGGTGAATTTTCTGCAATATATGGTGAATGCAAAACTCAAGTTCCTTTTATTTATCTGGTGAATCAAGTGCATTTATCTGGTGAATCACGTGCATTTATCTGGTGAATTTCTCGCAATATATGGTGAATGCAAAACTCAAGTTCCTTTTATTTATCTGGTGAATCACGTGCATTTATCTGGTGAATTTCTCGCAATATATCTGGTGAATGCAAAACTCAAATTTCTCGCATTTATCCTGAAGCTGCTTTTAGCAAAAAAGGAAGATGGTTTTGCAACAAAACCAGGGATGGTCATTGCTTATCATGTATCCTCAAGATTTTGTACGAACCATCAATGCCATATTCAAGTAACAAATATGCAGCTTGCTTTTGGATGAAAGCAACATGCTCTTAAAGATCTTTGGTGTTACAATTTTAACTATCACGTTGCAGTTCAGTTCAATAATTAAAAAAATCTACACTAGACATAATTGTTAAATAAATTGTCCATCGAAGATTGACAAGATTTGTCTCTGTTCCATCTTTTATCTCCATACTTTGTTCGTCTTCTTCATCAGATTCAGCAGATTCATCATCATATCCAAGACTAAAATCGATCTTTAGCATTATTTCCACATATACATGTGTCTTGCATTGGAATATTCCTGCAAGCATGCAGGATTATGTAGAAGTAAGAACCAACATGATCCATGATCACAAGCCCAATCAAACACACACCCCAAATTCAACCTCTTTTCTCTTTCTTGCTAAATTACAAGCCACGCTACTAAATTAAACACATAAGTTACTAGGGGAAAAAATTGAAAATTGAAAATTGAGGAATAACCATAAATAAGGCGGCCATACATAAACATAACTTACTCGGACATAAGCGTCCCATACCTACACCAAATAAACACCATCTACATACTTCTGTCCATACATGTCCAATTTTTCTAAAACAGCCCTAAAAAGGCAATAAACATGCAATTGCATTATATTCATCCATATCCTAAAAAACATGATACACATTACCCACAAAAAGGTCTCCCCACTTGTCCCTAAATCCAAGCCCAATGAACAATTATTTCTTTGTGGTCCTCTTGTTCTTTCTTGTATATGCCCCGGTGCAATATGGGAGTCAAGTTTTACACTTTGGAGTGCGCACTTAGGGCCACCCTTTATTCTTGTTGCTATATTTGAACTGCGATTTGACGCACCATCCCCAATATCTTCACCTGGAAATAACAACCAAAATTGTACCTGGTAAGTTGCCTATCTTTTTAATAAAATGGTATAGTGACCAATGTGCACTATGCATATAAATCTTCTAGCAAGCATTGCCCCCAAATAACAACAACTTTCACGTAAATTACAAATTAAACATATCCAATATTTTCAAAAGTTAACACAAAATATTTTATAATGCAACTTAAAACCAATATTTGTTCTTCAGCCACTTGAAAACAGTCGTATTCAACCAATAAAGAAATGGATACTGAATGGTACACTTACCGGTTCCTCCTTCAACAAGTGCCTCCTTCGGTCCACAGGGCATTGTTGTTGGAGGCTCAAAAGTTTGGGGATTAGCAACCATCCCAGTATAAGTTACCATTTCTAAACCTGCATATAAAAATGATCTCTCTGTTATTAAAGTACTTATAGAATTAGCATTTCTACAAACAAAAGCACACGATATGAGTCAAGAATAAAATTTCAACCCGCAACTAATGGTATATATCTCAAACTTCAAAAATTAAAGCCTAAATATGCTCCATGTTTTCGTTATTCTATCTAGGATTCAATTCCAACAAAGTAGAGCTACAACTTTTTACAAATAAAAAAAGAGCGGAAAAAAAATACAACAAATGTGCACACAGTTCACATTGATTCAATCTATTGGGACACATACCAAATAAAAGTAAAAAAATAATGAAAATGCAGAGTCCCAAAAAATGAAGTAACCACACACATGTTACAACACCTGCAACTCCTATGCCACCCACGTCAGCATGCATATCAGCAAGGGGAGTTTGCTGAAGAGGAGATGCATCATGATGCCTACCTGAGCTAGAGCATCCATCATACTCAGTCATCGGCGGCGTATGTGATCGGCGACGAGAAGCAACCTCTTTCAAGCTTCTGACGTCCGCCTCTAGAGCCTTTATCTTGTCTTCATGCTCCCTATGCTTCTCTTCATGCTCCCTAAGCTTTGCCAACACTTTTTCATGTTCATCAACATGTACATATCTGTGATGTTGGCCCACCGCAATGCATCACGACAATGGGGTTACGAAGCTCGACATCTGTTCTTTGTTAAAGCAACAGTTACCTACAAAAACGCGAAGCACATGAAATACATATTGTATATATAAATTTCACCATATTATACAAACAATGGACAACCATAGTTACCCTAGCATTCTCGAATGCTTCCTTCATTTTCTTATTTCTCAACGCCAAGATTGGCCAATTTAGAATTCTTGGGAAAGAGTGCTCAGAGAGGTTGCAGTGTTTCCCAATGGACAAGTGGTTCATCGCCCAAATCTATACAACAAAGATTAATGACCAATTATAAGGTATAAAAAAAATTTTAACACAACAAAAGATGATGATATAACATATGCGAAAATAGATACCTGTAGGATTGCAGCACAGCCACACAGATGTATCTGGTGGTCAATTCTCCCACTATCTATGGCAGTAATAGCTTTCCTCAAGCTGTTAATCAAGTAATCGTACACCGCTCTTGCCCAGTTGAAGGAGTTGGTTGCTTCTAGGTTATCAAGCAACCAAACATAATCAGTAAACAACAACCTCCCTGTTGTTGGAAAGTAAAACTCTCCAAACGCAAGGAGTATGTATGTCCTCGCAAAATCCCCCTCATCCTCAACCACAGCCAACTTGTTGACAATATCCTCAATGGTCACCTCACCCCGTCCAAACATTGACATCGTATAACATTGGTCATCCTTCGCCTCGCCTCTACCACGGGATCACCTGTGCGGGAGTCCCAATGTTAAGCATACGTCTGCGAGGGGTAAAAGGGACCACCGTACTCTAACAACAAATCCCTACCAGCCTCATCCCACCTTTTAACAAGTTCCCGCAGTAACACACTTGAAATCTTCATATTTTTGGACAATTTGCTGACCCAATGGAATGGGGTGGTCTTCAAATATGCAAGCTGATTATTGGTAAGCCTCTCATTAACACCAAACAAGCTTGTAGGATCACAAGCATGCCTCAAACGAAGATGTCAAGTATCATTAAATGTCAGTTGGATTGTAAATAAATCGCACACGGGGAAATATAAATAGTTACGAAGGTTGCTTACATTTTTACGATTTGCACCAGCCATGTTCTTAACTTAGAAACCCCTTCTGTGTAAAACAACAAAGGGTTCAGTATATTTTTAAGAAAACTCAAAATGCAAAGATGAATTATAAGGCTCAAAAAATTCAATGGAGCAATTTGAAACATGAACCAAAGGGGGAACAGTGGATTGCAGATCTAAACCCCAAATGATATCTATATCCTTTTTATTATTTTCTTTTAAAATTGAACCAAAAGCAATGAATAAGGAAACAAGAACCACGATCAAAACAAACAAGGTCTGACTTCAACCAATTACCAAAGAATACAGGACACCAATTGGCAGTGAGTCAACAATTACCACTTCTATATATGAAAATTCGTGATTAGAGGTGTCATGGTTCGTCCAACAAGATAAGATACAAAGCAAAACAAATACTTACAAGAACAGTTGAGTCAACGAGAGTCACAATTTCACACTAAAGATAGTCCTTCAAACAGTAAGAAAAAAAAACCCAACCAGAATTTGGCACTAGAGCTCCACTGCTCGAGCCATTCAGTTTCAGTTGAACTCCAAACTTAACTACAATATCCATGTCATTGAACAAATTAAAACAAACCCAGATAAAAAAAAATAAACCACAAACACACTCAGATCACCAAAATTCAGAAGGAACACATGTATATAGGCAGTGAATACAATGTTAGCTTTTGAAATTAGGCAGTAAATCCGACCCTCCTCATTGTTTTTCAATTATATGGCATGTAATTCATTTTGGATCAATTTTAACAGCCAGTGAGCTGTTAAAATTGATATGCTTATACTCGTATAACAGTTTAGAAGATTGAAATGCCTCGATGTCTAGAAATTTGAGGTTCTTTGGTTAATCAGTAGATATAATTACATGAAAGCTTGTTCTACACATGTCCATGAGAAGAATTGAATTCTAAGATTTTATTTGATGATGACATTATTATCAACTCTTGTCTGAGATGAGACTGACAAAAAAAAAAAAAGGCAATGCCACTATATTACAATTTCTGTCAAGAGGCATAAGAATTCACAGATGTCATAGTTTTAGTGTCACATAAAATATAACGGATACTATATTCAAGCAGGAGAGCAAGAAACTTCAAAGCATGTAACTTCTTGCAAATCCTAATTACCTGCATGTTACCGATTAAGTGAGCAAACAGAAGCAGACCTAAGATAGCTATGAGTATTGCAAATGCAGTTTCCCAAACAAAAGTACTTATAGTCAAACCTTGGCCATAGGAACTGAAAATACAGAAAGAAAGGGACATTGGACATACATATTTTGGGGCTACTTGATGTATTAATTCTTGGCATTACATAACTGTCCTCAAATACATATTATATCTGATGGTACTTGGCTGTCCTCTAGATGGACATTGGACAAACACATACGGACACTGAATTCCAACCAAAGCATCAACACAATCAATATTCACTAGTGACTCAAGCAGGGAAACAGAGCCTAATAAACCTATTATCCACTTCCAATGTATAACTAAGACAATTAAAAGTAGACAAATCACAAACAGAAAAAGTCTCGAATCATACAAGAGATGCAAGAAATCACAACTTTGAACAACCCCACCAACCGATTCAGGTCACTTTAAACATGAAAAGTTGTGTTAATGTGGAAAGGAAAGGGAACCTAAGTGCTAGGAATGAGAAAGGTGAAGAAAGCGAACCTTGGATTGAGGAAGCCGCAGATGAACGACGGTGCCAGTGACCCTGAGTGTTCGACGAGAGAGAGAGAGACAGAGAAGGAGAATCACGACGGAGGGAGCTTCGCTGCGGAGGGAGCTTCGCTTGGAAGGAGGGAGCTTCGCGACGGAGGGAGAAGCTCGCGGCGGAGGGAGAAGCTCGCGACGGAGGGGGCTTCGCTGCGGAGGGAGGAGGGAGCTTCGACAGAGGGTGCTTCGCGACGGGGGAGAAGCGCGCGACGGAGGGCCTTCGTTTGGAAGGAGGGAGCTTCGACGGAGCGCGACGGCGACGGAGGGACTTGCGTTTGATAGGGTTTCTCTGATTGGTTTTCTCTGCTTTTGATTTCAGTTGCTTCGAAGTTCTCTGCTTGCGTTTGGGAAAGTGGAGCTGAGTGAAGCAAGGAAGGAGAAGGAAATCGCGTTGTGGGAATTTCACAAACAGAAGAGAATGACGCACGTGTTTGTGTGAGTCTCACTTGTATTTTGTTATACGATGTACACAGTATTTGTGTCGTATTTGTGTCACAAACTGTGTACATTTAACATTTCTGATAGAGCATTCGTTTCAGGGCGGTAATAATATAAAAAATAATGTCTCACTATGTTGTAATAATAATTTGGGAAAGAATTTGAAAAAAAAGACACTTGCAGAAAACCTTAGATCATCCGTTTAGGGCTTATTACTTGATTTCAATTTGGTTTTTAATATGCCGACTTGGCTGTTAGATCATCAGTTAAATGAAACGTAAGCTAATTTTCAAGGCGTCAATATTAGAAGAACCATGTTTGTATACTATTTGTAACGTAACAGACCAGAATAAATAATATATAAGAAACCAAGTCAAAACCTAAAATAAAAAATTAAATATAAAGAATTAAAAATATAATTTAACATTTTCTTTTTTATTGTTTTCCTGAGGTATATTATTATAAACGTACAATACTTACTCGTGAATGCTTTTTTTTTATGGTTTTGATCGTTAATTAATGCCTTTAAAAATAGAGAGAAAGTATAGAAAAATCAAATAGGAAATAAGTTATTATTATTATTATTATTATTATTATTATAAAAAATAAAGATAAGGTGTCAAGCTAGCTAGTAAAAGGCAGCAGAGTGCATAGTAGGCAACCTAATTACGACTACCTTCGTTCGTTCATCCCTAAACTTTAAAATAAAACAAAACTACTGAAATTACTCATAATGCATGGGTATTAATTAATTAAATTAAATAATAATTTATAAAAAATAATTATTATTATTATATAATATATAATTTTAAAATATAATAAATAATTATAGATAAAGATGAATAATATATAATTTAAAATAAATAAATTATTTAAAAAAATATTTTTTTAATTATTAATGATAATTAATTGATATAATGTAATAATGATTATTTTAAAATAATAATAATTAAAAAATTTATTTTAGGCAGAAAAATAGATGAATACAAAAGTGACACATTTTTATATAATATAGTAGATATTCAAGAATCTTGTATTCTCTCGCATATGTACTTTGACACTTTGGGGATCGAACTTTAACACTATGTTTGGATTACAATAGAAAATAAAAGGAAAAAAAATAAGAAGAATGATTGTTAAATTTTAGGAGTAAAATTGTTAATATGTTACACTAATATTAGTCTGTCACACTTATCCGTGCAAACATTTTACATTTTCTAAAAATCTTTCCATCCTCCCTCTAATAGTGTAAGTTTTCTCTGTGGATCTGGAACTACTAAAACTGATGGAGTCTATGTAGCTCGCTTAAATATTTTATCAGGACAAAAAATAAATAAAAAATTTACAGGTTATAAAATCAAAACACACTTGGTATGTTTGGTATGTAAGAAAATGAGAGGAAAGAAAGTGAGAGGAAAGAAAATTTATTGGTTAAAGTGTAAAATTGATGATGTGTTATATTATTATTGGTCTGTCACATTTATCAATGCATCTTTTTCACACTTTACTAAAAATTTTCTTTCCCCTCTATTTTCTCTCCACCCTCCCAAACATAGGCTATAAGAGTAAAAACATATTTAACCTTAATATAAATAAAAAAAAGTGAAAATGAGGTGACATGACAAGCCAGCAAAAGGGTGCAGAGTAATGAAAGGGCTACACACGTGGTACGTAATTCTGAGTAAGCCACGCGTTCGTTTGTATTCGCGTATGTGCTATGACTGTTGTGATCGAACTTTAGTTTTCTCTGGAACTAGATCTTTGATGGAGTCTATGTCGCTCGCTTGAGCAGAACTGCATTGTGTTGCTGAAGTTGGTGACGAGAGAGTGAGTACCACATCGCTTACATTGGTAAGTAACTCAGTGTTTATGTTTACCCACGCCACCACACTGATCGTCCCTTCGGGGACGTCTGATAAAATTGGAACGATACAGAGAAGATTAGCATGGCCCCTGCGCAAGGATGACACGCACAAATCGAGAAATGGTCCAAATTTTTTTTTTACTTTGGATTTCTCTGACGACGAGGTCACGTTCTGCAATTTTCTTTTTCTCTTCTTCTCACAGAGTTTTATATTTCAACCAGCATGGGCATGGCTTCTCTTTTCATGCATCTTTTGGACGAATGCCGTTCTGCTTCTGGCAGGAAGGGGGTAATTAGGATTTGTGTTTTTGTGGCAATTTTCGAACAGGGGCTAGGATGCCTCCTCTTTACATTGCGTTGCGGAGTTAACAGACATCACTTGTAAGTAAGATTTATATCTTTGAAATAAAGTTTTTTTTTTTTTTTATATATTTATTTTACAAAGGTCTATGCATTGCATTTTGCGCCCTTGATTCAGTTTGTTTGTAGAACGAGTAGAAGAGGATGCCACTTTTGTCTTTCACAGTAGTTCCTACAATTAAACTAAACTATTGGTAGCATAGCATGGTCTTAGATGTTTGATGCTCAGTGCTTGTGTATGTAAAGATTCACTATTTCTCTTCGTCTTCCTACATAATAATTGATTGAAAGGTTTCTAGTGGCTTTTTTGTGTGTGTGAATTAGATTCATTATTTGTCTGTCATGCTGCATGCTTAATTGATTAATGGATTTCTGGTGGGTTTTGTCCCAATTGTCTAGGATCTTGAAGTGTTTCTATCTATGATTTTTCTTTGTACAATGAGACAGAGAAAAAACAGGCCATTAAAAAACAGACCATTGTATTAGTAGACCCTTGTTTATCTTCATTTTTAATGCTCCCACATGAACTTTTGCAGTCTCTCTACGTAATCTTAATCGACAAATTCTAAAGCTATTTCAAGAGCTGAAGGACAAGTTTATACATATCAGCATGCTTAGTAAGTTTTTAAAGGTAGATGGGACAGCAGAATAAGCGTATATATTTGCAGTGCAAGCATGGTAAGTAAGCTCGCCTATGATGATCCTGAAGTAAGTCTTATGAACTGGTTCATGGTAAACTGTATGCTGCCTTCTTCCTTTTTAATTGGCAATTGTACATTTGAAAGCATACGATGCTCTTTTTCTACGGTTTCCGTTTAAAAGTCCATTTTGGTCTCAGTTTGATGTGGCTAATGTTATGTATTAGTGGTTCAAAAGTAATTGATGCCGCCTGGCTTAGCTTGTATATATTTTGTGGGCTTAAGGCTTTAGAGGCTTAAAACTTCAGAAGCTAGATGTTGTTGTTTAACTACTGAGAACAGGCAACGCTGCCATTTGCAAATGTAAAAAGTTTTGACTTAATCTTGCTTCTCTCAGTTACTGTACAAGTTGGCACCTTTCCTGACTGATGCTAAAGCTTCACTTGATGTGATTGCTTCACTGCATTTTCATTGAGCTTGATCTATGTGGTTTCTTGCAATGAGGATGTTGCTCAAGCAATCATATTTGCACTGATGGACCAGAGTGAGTCAGAGTTGGGAGAGCCCCTTACATGACTTTTACCGCTTGTTTGTTTAATTTCTGAAAACATTGGATGGTTAGGGAGGTCTTTTGCTATTAGGTTAGGTCAAAGTCACTCTGGTGTAGTATTCACTCTTCATATTTTGTGCTCTAACAACAGGTGTAGAGGCAACTGCCTAAGTTTCAAAGACCATTAACGAAAAAATTAGAAAGTATTTTGACATGACACTGCTATCACATGCCTATGCAGGAACTGGGAATGTTCATAAGGTACAAACTTATAATTTGCTTACTGAAATTTCTAGTGAAGAAATTTCTGCTGCAGCTTTTTATGTTTATAATTCCTGGTGTTTCTTTCATGCAGGTGCAAAATCTTTCGGTTCCTTGTTCACAACATCGTTCATGCCTGTGCTTTGACATTACCAAGATTGGCTTTTAGCGAATGTAGAAAATATATCTGAATAATATTTCATTAACTTAACTTTGAATACACACACTAATGTTATTATATAGACTACGCTAGACTTAACCTAATGGGCCTGAACAATGGACCGAATAACTAAAACTGGTTCTGATACAAAAGGTAAATATTTACTATTTACTCTAATTATTTACAATACTCCCCTCAAGTGGTGAGTGGATATCAATCATTCCTAGCTTGCAAGTAAGTTAGCGGAATCGATGCTGTAGATAGCCCCTTTGTAAGCACATCCGCTAGTTGGTGTCCGAGGAATGTATGACGTTGTTATCACCCACAATCTAGCTTCTCCTTTATAAAGTGTCTGTCTATCTCAATGTGTTTGGTCCTCGCTATGTTGTACAGGATTATGAGCAATGCTGATTGCTGATTTATTGTCACAAAACAACCTCATTGAGCCTTCATAATTCACCTTCAAATCATCAAGTATAATCTTCATCCACAATAGCTCACAAATTCCATGAGCCATTGCTCAATTCGCCAAGACTTGATCCGCCACTACATTTTGTTTTTACTCCTCCATGTAACAAGATTACCACAAAAGAATGTGCAGTAGCCAGAAGTGGACCTTCTATCACTCACTGAGCCTGCATAATCTGCATCAGTATAGGCTTCCAATGTCAGTCTTCCGTCTCTTTTGAACAAGAGACCTCTTCCTGGAGTCGCTTTAAGGTATTGCAAAATCCGCTCATCGCTCGCAAGTGCCTCATCCTCGGATCATGCATAAATCGGCCGACTACGCCATCGCATAAGCTAAATCAGTCTAGTGTGTGCCAAGTAAATTAGCTTCCCCACTAATCTCTCGACATCGAGGCTCACAACTCTAGCACTCTCCTCTTCTGCTCATTTTATGATTTTGCTCTATGGGAACACCTGCAGTTTACACCCAAGCTTGCAGTTTCTGCAGAAGATCAAGAACATATTTTCTCACGAGAGATAAAAATTTCTTGTTTTGAGTAAGCTACCTCAATCCCAAGGAAATACTTGAGAGTTCCCAGATCTTTCATCTCGAACTCTGCAGATAATTTCTTCTTGAGGAGTTGTCTCTCAACCAAGTCATTCCTCAGTAATAATAATATCATCAACATAAACAAGAAATCTTGTTAGTTTTCCTCCATGTGAATGTTTGAAGAAGAGGTATGATCTCCTTGACTGCTTTGTAACCAAGACCCAACATAGCCTTTGTAAATCTTCCAAACCATGCAGGGAGACTGCTTTTAGCCCATACAAGGCCTTTTTCAATTTACACACCTTATTAATCCCAAGTGGTTGGATCAAATCCGGTGGGATGTCCATATACACTTCCTCCTCTAAATTTCCATGCAAGAATGCATTTTTAACATCAAACTGATTAAGTTCCCACCTGAATGAGCAAAGAAGAGATAGTAAGATACGGACGGTGTTCATCTTAGCTAGGTGCAAATGTCTCCTCATAATCAATGCCATAAGTGCAGGTGTACCCACTTTGCTACTAATCGGCCTTATATCGATCAAGAGTGCCATCGATTTGTACTTGACAAAGATAAATCCACCGCAACCAATCGGCTTCTTGCCTCTTGGCTTCTCAACTATCTCCCAAGTTCTATTCTTTTCAAGGGCTTTCATTTCCTCATTCATGGCTTTGATCCAATTTTCATCTTTAAGTGCCTCTTTAATGAGATCACGAGGATTCTTACAGAGTCAAGCTCTTGTCATAAAAGCCTTATCTTTGGGAAACATGGTTAGATGAAACAAATTGAGAAATAGGGTATTTGGCACACGACATTTTCCCTTTTCTCAAGGCAATAGTAGTCAATCAATCAAGATCAAGTGTATCGGGAATAGAAGAATCGAAGCAAAGGGTTATTTTCGATTACTTACCTCGGCTCAGGCGGTTGGGGTTGTTCTGGACCAGGTCGGGTTTTCCTCTCCTCGATATGTCAAAGTTGGCTCACTAGCCTTTGTCTTTCTTTGGTCTTTGAAGGTCTTTGTTTCTGCAAAATAGAAGGTAAAGGAGAAACAATAATGTGACTCGAAACAACCGGAGACTCGGGAGGTAGTAACTTCGGGAGCAATGACAGGAGACTCAGGATAGGAGACTTCGAAACAGCAGACTTCGGGAGGATCAATCGACAAAGATGGTGACTCAGGGTGCCACGGACCAAGGAGAAGAAACTTCGAATCGATTCCAAATCACTACTATTCTCCCCTGGGCGAGGACGAGTGAAGAACGGGACATGTTCATGGAAAGTGACATCCATAGAGACAAAGTGTTTACGACGGAAGGATGGTAACACTTGTATCCCCGTTGTTAGGCGCATAGCCCAAGAAGATGCATCGAGCAGCCCGCTAATCCAACTTATTGCGATCTTTGCTTGTGGATATGAACAAATGCAACACAACCAAAAATTCGGGACTCTAGACTCTGCATGATAGAGCAGGCGGGTAAAAGATAACATAGATCAACAGACTGAGATTACCTAGAACACGGGATGGAATCCGATTGATGAGATAAGCGGCCAGTCAAAACCGCTTCTCCCAATACGAAGTTTGAACTGATGTTTGGAAGAGAAGCGGCACGAGCAACCTCAAGTAAGTGACGGTTTTTTCTTTCTCGCAACTCCATTTTGTCAGGAGTATCAACACACGTTAGTTCATGAAGAATACCATTTTTACTAATAAATGAAGAAAGAGATTGGTTGACATATTCTCGACCATTATCCGACCGTAGTCTTTTAATGCATTTGTCAAATTGAGTTTTTATCATGTGATAAAATTGAATGAACAACCGAGATACTTGATTTATCTTTCATTAAGAATAGCCAACTAACACGAGTACAATCATCAATAAAAGTAACAAACCATCGCAAGACCGAAATATTAGAAACAAAAAGGGCCCCTCAAACATCGAATGAATAAGATCAAAAGGTTCAAAGACTTCTATTATAACTAGAAGGAAAAGACACACGCTTTGTGTTTGGAAAATTGACAAACATCACACTTAAAAGACTCAACAGACTCTTGTAAAAACAAAGTGGAAACATAGTTTTAAGTAAGGAAAATGGAGGATGTCCTAGACGCTTATCTTTGAAGCCAAACTTGAGAGGAAGTATGGTGAGACTGGGCGGAGGAAGACAAAGACCTTCTGCACCATTCTCTTCAAGAGATAGAAAGTATAACCCTCCTGTTCCTTAGCAACTCCAATCGCCCTCCCGTGGTAAAGATCCTGAAAAAGACAATGAGTAGGAGAAAAAGTTCTTGTGCAGTTCATATCCTGAGTAAGTTTGCGAATAGAAATTAAGTTATTTGAGAGTCCAGGAGCATAAAGCACACTTCTCAAATAGAAAGGGGTGTGGAGATTAATATCTCCAAAACCTACAACAGGAGTGTGAGAACCATCTGCAACAGTAATATAGGGAATGCTTGAATGAGGGTTATAAGTGGAAAACAATTTAGAGTTAAAGGTCATATGGTCAGTAGCACCAGAGTCGAGAATCCATGCATCCTTAGGAATAGTACCAGAGGCAGTAAACGATCGAGAACATAGAGCCTTACCAGTCATTGTCAGGGAACTAGAATTAGAAGGCTTACGCAAAGAGTCGAGAAGGCTCTGCAAGCGGTCCAAGTCTTCAGCGCCCAAGGGGGAAGGTGCAGTTGGACCAGATAGAGGATTCTGAACAGTTCCGTCCCCTTCCATAACAACAGATCAGACGTAGTAAAAAACAGGGCAACGAACGAATGAACGTCAAATAACCCACAAAAATGAAAGTTCTCGGATCGGAGAGTGGACCCCCAAAACGGAAAGAGGAGGTGTCGGGGATGCTACTGTTGAAAAACGGCGTCGAACGGAGGTCTGGATGGCGGCGCGTGAGCCACACGCGCCCGTGAGGTGAACTGACGGTGGCGGCGCGTGACGGCGCGTGGGTGGTCGGACGGCGGCGCGGTTTGTGGGGCCTGGCTCGGAATTCCTGTGCGAGGCTGATGGTGTGGGTGGTGAGACCAGATCGGCAATAAATGATGTGGAACAAAAGCAAACAGACGATGGCAGTGTGTGGTGAACAGTACAGCTGCAATCCAAACAACAAAACTGCAAAGGCAGCCAAACAGAAGCTGCAATGGGGCAGCAAGGGAAAAAAACAACCACCACAATAAAGGTGGCGGCTAGGGTTTATGCGGAAGCGAGGCCCTCAAGAACGAGAGCTCGTGATACCATGTAGAAAATATATCTGAATAATATTTCATTAACTTAACTTTGAATACACACACTAATGTTATTATATAGACTACGCTAGACTTAACCTAATGGGCCTGAACAATGGACCGAATAACTAAACTAGGTTACAGTACAAAAGGTAAATATTTACTATTTACTCTAATTATTTACAATAGCGAATAACATGGTTACTAAAATTACAGGTGCATTGTCTTTGGCTCTCAGAGGCATAAGGAAGGAAGTGAAGGAATAGCTTACCATTGGAACTATATGGAAGTGTGTAGCAGCAAATTTTGTGCATATTATGAAAGCACTAGCAACCAATCCATTAGCAGCAGAGTTTGATAGATCTAGTTGTCTCCATGGATGACTACAATTTATCCTCACTCTGACAAACATTGGCCATAATCAGTTGCTCAACGATTCTTAAAGTAGATTGGTGCCACAGGTGGAAACTTACTGGTTCCTGTGGATTAGTTAATATTAATCTGAAAAATGTTTATCCTTTTGTCATTCTGTGCTGTTTACAGAACTTGGTTGTTTTTGTTATTAGTGTGACCTGTTTGACTGACAATTAACATTGTGGCTTCTTTGCTTTGCAGGGTGTAAGAAAACAAGTAGGGATATATTTGTCACTAACTCGATGTTTATATTTACCCACACCACCACACAGCCCGTCCCTTCGGGGACATCCGATAAAATTGGAAGTTGGAACGATACAGAGAAGATTAGCATGGCCCCTGCGCAAGGATGACACGCACAAATCGAGAAATGGTCCAAAAAAAATTTCTTTGGATTTCTCTGACGACGAGGTCACGTTCTGCAATTTTTTTTCTCTCTTCTTCTCACAGAGTTTATATTTCAACCAGCATGGGCATGGCTTCTCTTTTCATGCATCTTTTGGATTCTGCCAGGAAGGGGGTCAGGGTTTGTGTTTTTTGTGGCAGTTTTCTTTTCGAACAGGGGAATGTCCCCTTTATATCTTTGAAATAAGGTTTTTAGGTTTTTATTTATTTATTTATTTTACAAAGGTCTATGCATTGCATTTTGTCCCCTTGATCGATTCAGTTTGTTAATTTGTAGGACTAGAACTAGAACGAAGAGGTTGTCATTGACAGTAGTTTGTACAATTAAACTAAACTATTGGTAGCATACTTGTGCTTGTGTATGTAAAGATTCACTATTTAATATTTGTCTTGCACTCCTACATAGTAATAATTGATTCAAGGATTTCTAATGAGTTTTGTCCCAATTGTATAGGCTCAGTGCTTGCTGACTGAATCCTCGCCTTCAGTTCATGACAAATCCATCAGGTACGTACATAAAAGATTAGTGGCTATGCTTCTCATGCCTCTGGCTGGATTATGAGGTTACTGGCCTAGTTATTATACTAATATATATGCATTGTGAAGAACTTGCTTTGTCAATATAACACAGTGAACAAACTGAACTAAATAAATGTTTAGGTAGGTGGTTGGCTACATCTACATATAAAGATCCTCAAAAGACATGTATACTTAAATAGTTGAGTGAATTTTTTCTTTGCTGGGCTGGGAAGAGGGGTTTGTGTTTGTTTTCATGACAATTATGAAATTGGGGGATGTGATGTCTCCTTCCTTCTCATTCCAAAGATAATAATTAGTTGCATATCTTTCTTTATTTTAGCAGTTGTGTGTTGTTTGTTGTTGCTTAATTAATTCTCATTTTGTTTGATGTAAAAAACTTAAGGTGATATAGAAAACTTTCTGCCTGGAGTTCATGGAAACAAAGGTGATAAAAAAAGTGTCGTTTATGCAATTTCAAGATCAAATAAACAAGCATAAAAGAGATGCAAAATCTTGAGAAATAAATGTCTTGAAGGGTTTTAGCATCTCTAGATATGTTTACTCATGCCTCTGGACATAAGTTCCATATCTCTGAAATAAGGTCATATGTTTTAAGATTTCATATATTTAGTTAAAACCTAAGCAAGGAGCCTGCCTTGATCCAATTTGTTTGTAGGACTAGGATAGGATGCAACTTCTGTCTTTGGAAGTATATTAAAGCTATTACTAGCATAGCACGGTCTATTAGATGCTTGGGGTTCATTGTTTTTGTGTGTGTGTGTGTAAAGACTCATTATTTATTTGTCATACTGCTGCATAATTGATTAAAGGATTTCTGGTGGGTTTTGTCCCAATTGTCTAGGATCTGCATGTGTTTCTATCTATGATTTTGCTCTATACAATGAAACAAAGAAAAACAGACAATTGTATCCCCTAAACTTCTGTCACTTTTTCAATTCCCGTTTACTGAAATACCGGTGAGCTAAAGAATACCAAGTCTCTTTTTAGGATCTAAATACTAAGTACAGGTGCGGAACTAATAGGTCATTAAACAAAAATAAAATCATTTGGTCTAAATTTTCAATAAAAAGTTGTTTTGGCGAGTAAATAATAATTAGCAAAAAACAAGTTAGCACTGCATGTAGCTGATGAAAACCAACATCCCCATTCAGGGGGAAACTTAATAGTTTTCCCAGGCTAAAACTCACTTTGAAGAAAAATGTCGCTTCAGGAAGCACAAAGAGTTGTTTGCAACTGTGTATAATGCACACATGTGACATACCCTTGGTCCCCCCCAGAAACCAAGTCTGGCTCTGCCCCTGTCTGCAGTTCAGGACATATCCGTCAGGTACAGAAGTGATTAGTAGTGTTAGAATATAGGAAAGTATCTAAAAATATCATGATATTATTCTAGTTTATCTCGTAAGATTAGTTTATAATCTTAGAATATCTTAGATTATCTTCTAAGATTAGTTTCTATATTATATAGTAATTATCATGATTTGTTTCCTAGTTTCCTTATTTAATTAGGATTTAGGTTTTGTATCCCTATAAATAGGGATTAGTGTTAGAATAATATCATGATATTTTTAGATACTTTCCTATATTCTAACAAGTAGCTATGCTTCTCATGCCTCTGGCTGGATTCTGAGGTGATTGAGTTACTTGTGTGGTTTGCAGTACCTCCACAATGAATTATGAATCCTCCCTCCCCCCACAAATTCTCTTTTCAACTTTTATTTGGCCCTTCTGAGATCCTTAGTTCATTTGCAATTCCAATGATTTCTCTGCAGTAGAACATATGCTCTTATTTCAAAGGTATAAAACAAAGAAAAGCAGACAAAAAAGTACTCATAAAAACAAAATTTGGGTTGTATACGCAGCCGGGAAATGTATTACCAGACCATTCCTTGTTTATTTTCATTTTTTATGCTGCCACAAGCATGAATTCTTACGGTCTCGCTAGGTATTCTGAATTCACAAACCTTTTAAGGTAGTGTGAGTTGGTAAATTAGTGTATATCAGCATGTTAAGTAAGCTTTTCAAGGTAGAAGGGGCCTGGGGCAGGAATAAATATGTCAATGTCATATGTTCTGCACAATAGTGCCAAATCGAATAGTTTTATAAATCTCTGTGTTTATATCTAAGCACACAACCCCATTTGTTGCCCCTTTGTGGAAATCTGATAAAATTGGAATGATACAAAGAACATCAACATGGTCCTTGTGCAAGGATCACATGCACAAATCGAGAAATGGTCCAATTTTTTTTTTTTTTTCCCTTTCATGCTTCTTGGGATTTTTTTTTCCTTTGCTGGGAAGAGGGGTTTGTGTTTTTCATGACAATTATGAAACTGGGGGATGTCTCCTTCGCATTGCAGAAATAATAAGTTGCATATCTTCCAAATAATGACATGTTTTTAAGGTTTTATATTTAACAAAGGTCTGTGCATTTAAAGGATTTCCGGTGGGTTTTTTGTCCCAGTAGTCTAGGATCTGGAAGTGTTTCTATCTTTGATAGATATTGCTACCCGCCATAGAGACATCATAACCACTTTGGACATCATAAATGTAATGTTTTTGTGTTGTGCCCTCAAAATTTTCATCTACAGCTCATGACATCCATCAGGTACAAAAGGTATTATTGCCTACTCATGCCTCTGGACTAAAGTTTCATATCCTCTGGACGTCATGCTAGCACAGTCTTTTAGATGCTTGGGGTTCCTTGTTTGTGTGTGTCTCTTAGAAGTTGTTTTTCCTGTTAATGAATTGATTCATATGTGTCTTTTAGAAGTGTTTTTCCTGTTAATGAAAGGATTCATCCTCATTTGTGAATCGATTCATGAGGCTTGTGCATAAGGGAGGAGTTGCGTTGATTCTGTGAATCGAAGTGGCCCGTGCATGAATCAATTCACACTTCGATTCATGTTTACTGCAGTTGTTTTTTAGTGTTGTGAATCGATTCATGCATTCCGTGAATTGATTCACGCACGGATCTGATGTGTTTTTAAGTCATTTTCTGATTTGGGCTTTCAGTGTAACACTCATTTCATTTTGGGGTCTTAGGGTTTCACAAGAGTGATTCATTCTCCCATCTCCTTGTAATTCTTGAGTGAAATCTTTAAATGTGAGAGATTAAGGATTTGTAAAAGATGAAAAGCTTGGTTCTTGAGATTGTTCATCTTGAACAATTGAGAGACAAGAACGAAAAGGGATCTCTCGTAAGTTGATGTAAACTCATTGATTCATAGTGAAGAGGAGGGGTTGCTCTCTCCCGGGGATGTAGGCCACATTGACCGAACCTCATAAATAATCTTGTGTGCAATTTCTCTTCTCCCTTACTCTTTAGTTTTTTGCAATTTCTTGGTGCTATTTTGTGCATAATTTTCGCAATTTTTCTTCACAACTACAGTGACAATTTATTTGTTTTGTTTTTCTTCTGGGAGAATTTGTTTATGTTTGAGAAGGTATTTGTATCTGTAATTTATGCTAAACAATTAAAACATTCCCGACCAGGGTGTCAAGGAAGGCAGTTGTGGGAAATTGAAGATCTTGTATAAACTCGAGATTGAAAAATGGACCAACCGTCTGACTGGAATAAAAGGTGGGAAAATACACTAATGCATACATAAGCTTGACTTGAACATTGACAGGTCACATCCAAAAGCCCACTTGAAACTCATCAATAATAAATAAACAAAATTAGTGTCCGTGACTCAATCAATCAACAATGTTAAATAAACAAAAGTTAATTATAGTGTTTGTTACTCACTTAGACAGTAGCGTACGTTCGTATATAGGCTGGGAGAAAAAATAAGTCTTTTTTAGGGGGGCTAGAGCCATGGCAGAGGGAGAACAAACGTAGATCCGTCTCTGAACAAGAATGAGTGCTTCTTTACTCTAGAATGGAAGATGGGAACTCCAATTACTAAGGTTTTGAGCATGGGTGATTCCCGTATTTGAAACATAAAAAATAGTTTTACATTAATTATTGGCTTTAATATTAAATTAAATTCATTAACAAAAGTTCCAAACCGATTTTAAAAAATTAAAAATATTTTAACCGATATTATATTTAAATATCTTTTAATAATTAAATATTTTTATCAAAAATAAAAAACTTTCGAAAACGTTTTTTTAAGAAAAATTATAAGATGCATGTATCTTCTTTTCAATCTCAATCAAAATACAAATCCTTAAAAGACAACCGAGCAGAAAGTCATTGCGAAATATTGAGAAATACAGCTCAAACTCAGAACACTCTACTTCCCTCTCTCCACCTTTGTCCCACCCATCCGCATTTGCGACAAAAAAATCTCAATCAAAACACAAGCACAACCCACACCGTTGCATCAGTAAGGGAAGAGTGGCCAAGTTTAATAATAAAACTAAGATCCGTTTGCTTACACTTAAAAAAAATTCTTTTTAAAAAAATTAAAATTATGTAAAAGAATAATCTATATTTCAAATATTTATATAAATAAACAATTAGTTTTCATTTCATCATAATTATAAAATCAACAGCCAAAATTTTGAACAAGTCTCCATTTGTTACCAATTAAAACAATATTTCAAATCAAATTAATTCCCCTTTCTAATCGAAAATATTTTGAAAATGAAATTTCATTATAAATCAAATATATTCTTATGATATTCTATTCGAACACACTAAAAATTCTTTCTTGACGACTTTAATATTTGAAATCATTAATCGGCTCCTTATTGCATGAACCGCCACTATAGGTGTTTCATGAAAGACAAACAGGTTAAATTAATCTCCATTGTTGGATCAAACAAGCTCATAGATCTTATTATGGACTACACACACTAAGATTGCGTACTCTATGTCCCTCCCCTTTCTTTCTAACCGCCAACCACCGTGTCGTCGCACTCTGTCTCTTCCATCTCGCCTTATCGCACTCGAACAACACTTTGAGGACCCCTGCCCTTCTCCATCGCATGTGTCAAGCATACAAGCAGTGTTATTAAACTCGGACCGGACCGGCCGGAACTCAGACCTATGACCGGTCCGATCACTGCAATGGAACAGATATGCACTTAGCCCGGAATGACGTTAGCAACTCAGCCTTAAACCGAATAACCCGGGTCGGTTCGCTGTAACTCCTACGCGGCGCACATGCCTGCAGTGCAACTTAATTCAGAAAATTCGCAAAATGACGTCTGCAGGAGTAGAACCCGCGTCCAAGAACCTGCGCAGGCATGTCTTACCATTGCGCCAAGGGCTGCATTTATTTATTTAGTGATAAGTATACACATATATCAATATAAAAGCGGCTACTAATACTGGTACTATTTTTTTTCCTGACAGATTTTTTTATTCCTAATTTTTATTACTACTATTGAATATGTTTTATGGTTACTACTAATTCATGGTTACTATTTTTTTTTTACTACTGATTTTATATTCCTAATTTATGATTTTTTTTTATGGTTTTTTGAACTATGAAAATTTATATATGCCATAAAATTTTTATATTTTTTAATAGTGACCGGGTCATACGGTTCAACTAGTAACTCACCGCTTCGACCAATGACCCATTGACCCAGTGCTCTGACCGGGTCGATGACCGATCTGGTTTAATAACATTGCATACAAGTGTGGAAGGGTATATAGTATGAGTGTAGATCTAGATTAATCTAACGATATACATTAATTTAACAGAAATGATTTTGAACACACAATGTGACACAGACACAATACGCATACGGTCCGTACTGTATAGACACAATTTTTTTTCAAATTTTTTTATAACTGGTTACAAAAATATTTGTCATTAACTAGATAATGAACTGCATTAACCAGATAAATAAATGGAATATGAGTTTGACATTCACCAAATAATGTGAATCATTAACCAAATAAGTGAACTTCGTTAACCAGATAAATAAATGAAATGTGTTAAGTTTCAGGATAATGAGAACTATTAACCAGATAAGTAAACTTCGTTAACTAGATAAAAAAAAATGGAACGTGAGTTTGACATTCACCAGATAATGTGAACCATTAACCAGATAAATGAACTTCGTTAACCAGATAAATAAATGGAATATGTTAAGTTTCAAAGTTAACATTCACCAGATAATGAGAACCATTAACCAGATAAATAAACTTCGTTAACCAGATAAAAAAAAATTGAAAAAACTTTTTTTGAAAAAAAAGAAAGTGATATCCGTACTGTACAAACGCGTATTGTGTCCAACGCTGTGTTTAATTAACAGCGTTGTTAATTTAAACTGTTTGTTTATCTTGGACTTCCTATCATGATAGTCCATGCTAACCGTCGTATAATTAATCGTTTTTTATTGGATATGAAACAAAAGATCACTTCGAACGACTCAATATAAGAGTTCAGAAACATAGCTTTTACATATTTTTCCTCTTTTGGTTTATAACAAATAACAGAAATACATGATCCTTTACCAGTACAACAGTCGTCTCTCTGATGCAATAGCAGTCTGTACTTGATCATAAAATGGTATTAGTAGATGTCATGCAACAGCTACAAAGCACCTTCAGGGGACACCACAACATTTATTCAGCAGGGCTCAAACTGTCAAACACATTACCCCCAAACTTACCACAAGATGATCCGCCAAACACACTACTTTCCAAGCTTACGCTTCATGGAAAATCTGCCAAAAGCACACAGCTGGCACACCAAAACCTACCTACTATTTTGCATATTCCATTGTTTCCTTAGGCTGCCGAACCAGCTTGTTCACATAGGTCCATTAGATCCAGGGTCTGCAATATCGGATCAGAAATCCCACCCCATCAGAGAGAGAGAGAGAGAGATAAGTTAGAGATATGAATATCACAAAATATTACTTCACTTCCAGTCATACCTCTGGAACTGATAGCTCAAGACGAAACTTTGGACCATCATAATGATGCAATACTGGCCTGAATGAATCTTCTTCCAATGCCTTGCAAATTTTCCTGACACGGATTCTTACCTGCGTGTGATAAGGAACAAAATATTATTCATTCAAAATCTATAAAAACTAATATATGGATGGACTCTCCCATTTCAAAATCCTAAATTCTACCTGAGCTGGAAACCTTGACTCGCCTTTGCATTTTTTGTCCTCCCATGCAGTTGGATCTATGTTGGAGCCACCAAAAGTTGCTGCCTGCAAACAAAGAACTTTCAAAGTAAGCAAATTTACTAAATCACATTTGCTCTATCATCAAATTTCCCCTTTTCTAATTTTACTATTGTTATTCAAAATTCAAATTGAGGATTATTAAGGAAAAAACTAATAAAGGAGACAAGAAAGCATCTACATCTTTTTAAAGATAGAAGATCTCCCATCTCTAATCAGAAGACATAAGTAATGGAGAAAGACAAAAACAAAAGGGACCAAATCTGAACAAAGTCATTTTCATTCAAAGAATTAGGCAATCCCCTCACTAGCAATGCCCCTATGCCACTGCAGCTCAATATAAATATAAATTCCCAATCCTTTCACCCCTCTAATTGCATCAGTGACAGTGATAGTTGAATGATCAAAATTCCCAATATAGAGATACTATTGCCATGCATATAAAATCTACTTGGCAGAGAACTCTAGCTCTTCAGCCAAAAGAACAAGTTTCAATTTATAGTATCCGACTGTTTTGGGAGTTAGCCTCATTTCTTACCAAATTCATTTACCAGGATACAATTTCAATCATTCCTAACCCTAAAATATGATACTGCCCTGCACAGTCTTGAGCACAACGTAATTAACTGTATTCAGAGAAATTAAGAATAGCCCACCTCAAAAATGCCATGCAACTGATGGGTAGTATAGTTATATAGAAACAGAGGTAGCCCTGGTGTTATTGCCCTGACAGAATCTCGATACCTTGGAGGCAAACCTATAAAAAAAATAAAAAAATAAAAAATAAAAATTTAAAAGAGTCAGTCCTTAGGAAGTATATGAATATAATCATCAACATGAAAAATAGATTACACTTAGTGTGCACACACCGAATAGCTGACGTTTTAAGTCTTCCTGCATTGTGTCATTGTTACAGACAAAGATATACCCTCCAAGCACCTCATTGCGTGGAAGTGTCTCTGCTGCAGGCAAGGTCTTAAACCTTTTGTCAGCAGCATTTGAGTTGTTGCTTTCATTGTTGTTGTTGTTGCTGCTGTTGTGGGAGTCTTTGTTGAGCTGGACATTACCACTATACTTGTTACTGTTCATGTTACCCACCAAGCTTGCATTGCTTTTCTGGTACACAGCATTCATATTGTAAACACCATTCCGAAGCGAGCTTTTGGTCACATTGTCAGTAAATTTAGAGTCCAGGTTTAACATGCTCAAGTTAAGAGTGTCAAATTTGTTCTCTTCCTGGAACCCAAATTTATCCCTTGGCCTTGTTTCAATGGGACCCTTCGAAAGATCAAGGTTGTTCAAACGCTCCCCCTTTGATCTTGTATGCTCAGCCAACTTAGAAGCAACCATAAACCATTTGTGATCCTCTGATGATTTTGAGTGTCCACGAAGCTCATCCCCTAATTGCCAGAAGCTGTGCATGTTGTCCATCTTCTTAAAACCTGATAAGTTATAAATGCAGCATAAATCTCATTAAAGGAGTAAATCAAAACAAAAAATACAGGGAGAAACAGGTCATAGAAAACATGCAATTGAAGACAAAGAAAACTGCATCAACAAAATCTTTCTGAACACATCAATATAACCAATAAAATTAGTTTGTGCTGACACAGGTCAACACTAAACCAGATTTATAATAGTTCACAAAATCACAGATTAACACACAAGGGGGGAGCACACCCAATCTATTGCCAACTAAATTTAAGCAAAAATCCTTACTTCAAATGTTAAATTACATCAATATTGAGGACCAACAACTACAATTAACTACCAATCGGTAACAAAGTTATATATGATAACAATTTCCTTGCCATTTTAAATATGTAAACAAAAAAAATTACTTAAAATAACTAAGGGAATATTCCAACTTGATAATCGCCATTCTATTAATGATCTTGCCTTTTTTTCCCCCTTTTGTAGCATTCTACCCTCCAGGTTCCCACAAGCAAAAAAAAAATCTACAAATAAGAGGACTCGCAAATCTTTTATCCATTTACAAGAATCTGGGTCTGAGCAAACCGGTTCCTTATTTTACTTCCATCGAAAATTAAAAAAGAAAAAAGAATAAATTAATAAATTAGCCGCATAATTAAGCTGCTTTCGCGCAATTATCTGCAACACTAGAGTTACCACAACCATCGCAGCTAGACGCTGTCACAAATCTGACATCAAATCGGGAAGGTAGCAACGCGAGTTCAAGCTCAATAAAAAATAAAAAATAAAAAGGGAACACAGAAATGGAACAAAGACAAAATAATCTTCACAGAAAAAGAGCATCTATTAAAAATTAAATGAAACAACGAAGATCATAAAACACAATCGAGATCCAAATCGTACATTTACAAGCACTAGAGGAATTTACTTAAATCAGCACAGAGAAATGAGCAAAAATACGAGGTCAGATCAGAGACGGAAGTAAACAAAGACGAAGCTTCCAAATCTAGATTTGATAACGAAAATTCAGGTACTGATTCGACAAATTTTGCAGAGAAGAAGAAGCCCTAGATTTGGGGATCCAGAGAAAGAGAGTACCTTTTACGACTTCGCTGTGAAACTCGAAGACGCCAGTGAGAGAGAGAGTGTGTGTGTGTGAATTGTGATTAATGATTATAGAGCAACGAGTTTAGTAAGGTTCCTTTTTTTTACGTAAATGCCTATCCGTGCTTCGCTGATTTGCGAGATTGCCACTTTTGATTTTGACTTTCTATTACTTTTTTCTTTTATTAGGAAAAAAAAAAACTTATGTAAGATTTAGATGTATTTTTATGTGGTCCTCTCACAAAATACTATTTTGATAAAATAGATAAAGATGTTCTTTTTTATATATGCTTAATATTTCTAATATCTCATAAGTTATAACAATGAGAGAAATGCTTCAAAAAAAAAAAAAAACAATGAGAGAAATCACAACAACAGTATTAAGAACCGTTTGTCTTTTCCTTCTCATTTTGGTTTTTGCTTAAGTTGGTGGTGACGTGGCGGTGCATTGAATGTGTACTGCTCGCGATTTCACGTGGCCCTCGCGCTTGGACGCTGCCGGAAATATCACCCGTGACGCATAAATTGCGTTTGACAAACATAAAGTGAGGTGCAGATAAACTTGGGATATTTCAAATTACATATTAGTACTATTTTTCTTCAATTCAATTTTTATCTTTTCATTTTAATGTTTTCTCGTTGTCTTAATTCAAGTATTTGAAAAATAGTTTAATGATAAAGCTTTTTTTCCCTTTTTTGAGAAATAATGATAAAGCTTTTTGTGTAAAAAATATTTGTGATGTTTGAAAAAATAGTTAATATTTGAAAAAAAAAATTTGTGTAAAAAGAATTTACACAATCATTTAATGTATGTTATTATGGTGATACTTTATTATATTATTTTCAAAAAAACTTTCAACAAACATTGCAAGGTGAGATACAATTAGATAATCATGTAAAACATTTTTATAATGTTAGTATATATTTATTAGAATTTAATTTATATGTGTTGTTAATGTAAAAATATTTTACATATACATACAATAATGTGTTGTCACATCATTTAATGAGTACGACAAGTCATGTGTTTTTAAACTCATTAAATAATGTGTTAATAACTCATTAAATGCATGTGTAAAATAATTTATACCGACGGTGGGTATAAATTAAATTCTATTTATTAACTCTTCAAATAAATTGTAATATTTTATGAAATAATATTATTTATTTTATATTTACTAGCAAAAAAATGGGCACAATAATTTTTATTGTTCTTCATTGCGTATATATTTTGAGTTACTCTTATACATAATTCAAATTTAAAGTTTCAGTTAAAATTTCTTTTAGTTGTGCGCATCAGAGTGCAACCCCTTCCCTTTTTGTTGCTCTCTTCCAATGTCGTTGGACACATTCACAATCCGATTATTAAATTTAAATTTAAATTTATAGTTATTAACTAAGGATAAATATGGGAAAAGGTTAGAAAACCAAAAAGTTATTTATTGAAGGCAATTACTTTTATATATAGATACATAGAAGAAGATATAGATACAAATCAGTGGAGGGAAAAAAAAAAGAAATGTAAAGATTAAAATGAGAAATCTTTTTTGTTCAAATCATAATTTAAGTCTTTTCAAAAATTAAATCAAACATGTTAATTCAATTTGGTCATCCTCTTTAATGTCTAGCCATTAGAGGCTAATAAAATATCTTTCATTAAATAATTTTAGATATAGTTCTTCCATCAATCTTTAATATCTCGTTTCTTAACTAAAACATTAACGTCTTCATCTATAATACATTTCACTTGGTCTAAGTATCTTGTCTTTCGTTCCCTACCTCTAGCAAGCCTATAAATAGATTTTTCTCGCGTCGCCCACTACCTTTTCGGTCTCTTTCTTAGCTACCTTATATTTTTCTAAATTTTCACCATTTTTACATAGAGAATGTGCTTTATAACATTCCCTTTTAACCCTAACTTTATCTTGCACATTTTCATCCCACCACAAGGATTCTTTACCCCTAGGTCCAAATCCTCTTGATTTGCCAAGCGTCTCTTTTGTTATCTTCCTAATCCCCTCGAAATCTTGTCTCACATAGCATTTGCACTTTCTTTTGCCTCCTAAAACCCTCCCTCCAAAACCTTGTGCTGAAATATCCTTTGTTTTTCACCCTTCAATTGCAACAACTTGATTCTTGAAATCTTATTGTGGTATCTTCTCTTCACTTTCTTTTTAACTCTTACATCCATAATCTAGACTCTACATTGAGTAGTCAAGCTCTCTCCAGATATGAGTTTACAGTCCATACAAATCTTTCTATCTGATTTCTTAGTAAAAAATAAATCTATTTGAGAGCATGTTACCCCACTTTTGTACGAACTTTAGGGCTATGATCTTATCATCTACCCCTGTTACATCCACAATATCATTCTCCCAATAATCATCAACAATTCTGCCTACCCCATATCTCGATTTTACTTTGCCAGTGTACCAAATCTTAAATCTTGAAGTGTCTAATTTCTTCTCCTTTTCTCCCACCCACTTAGTTTTTTGTAGGCACGTGAAATTGATCCTCATCCTAATCATAGTGTCTACTATTTTCATTGATTTAATTGTAAGTGTGCCTATATTCCAAGTTCTAAAGTGAATCCTACTATCATTTATTAGCTTCTTTACCCACACCTATTCACAAAAATGTGGGAACTCTTACTTATTTTTCACTACATCCAGGCGGCGATGTAGCGACTCTTGCTCAATTGACATTGTACTCGAGTTATACAATGTGTTGCTTATTGATATGGTTCATGATGAATCCATATAAACCTAGGATCTAACCAAGTGATTTCTTGAATCAAAATAACAAATAAAAGGGAAAATAAACAAGCAAATGGAATAGATAAGAAAATGGAAGAAGGATCGCCACATTCTAGATAATGATAAGATCAATGATAAATCGACACAAGAGTAAGAGGCTCTTGATAAGATTCTAATTTGGTTCATCCAAGAACCCTAGAGAGCATATCTCTATCCTCACACTAAAAGTGTATTTTTATTCAAGGTTGTATAATAAAACTCAAAGTTTTTTTAATACCTAGGGTTGTGCCTAAGCTACACACCATGGTTCCTAAGCCATAGGTGCATACACACAAACACAAACATACTCTAATGCCAAACATAAGCTAAAATATAATCCTAGTTAAAAAGCATACTCCTAATACAATTCTACTAAGCAATTTAATCCCCTATTATAATTTAAACTAAAAACAAAATACAACCAAATTTAAACTAATATGTAAACCAAAAATTATTCTAAAGTCATGACTTGAGTTTTTTTCCTCCTTATTAGCTCCTTTTAGGTTCACATCACTTATGGGCAACGACCTAGCATTAAAATTTATTTTATTTGTGATCCATATCATAACAATCTGCCCAAGTTTTACGTTGGTTGTTGGTTGCCTAACACAACCCTCTCCTTTTATTCGGGCTTGAGACCAGCTATATATAGCTTTGCCGCAAAGCACAACAAAGGTAGATTAGGGGAATTTAGGACAACGAATTACAATATTAAAAGTGAATAATAATGATGAGGTATTTTGAGGTTTTATCAGAGTTCAACAATATTATATGATTTTAGTTGTTCAAGGTATTAATTCAAGATATACAAGAGCTAGCTAGCTACCAAATGTGCAAGCGCCCCTGATATATATATATATATATATATATATATATATATATATATATATATATATATATATATATATATATATATATATATATATATATATATATATATATATATATATATATATACGGAATTCATATTCGAATAAAATGAATTTTAATGAACAATAGGATCGCATTATATATATCATAGTCATAGTTGACATGTGGAAACATTTTAAATCAACAGCTGAGAGGATTTGCCAATAGGATTGAGGTGTTGTATATAGACAGTTTTCAACTAATAACTTATTGGAAATATTTGATAGGTTCAATGAGCACTTACAAAAGAAATTATATTTATCTTATCTCAAGGGAATTAGTGGGAACCACTACAAGAATATGTATGTGTACCTACGAATATTACCGAAAGCCTCCAATTGGTAGGTAAAAACTTTCAGTACCGTGGGCCTAGGCCCTAGGAAAAAAGATTAGACTTACCGTGGGTCCAGGCCCTCGATAGTTTTTAATTTGGCTGCTACGTGTTAGCTTGGGTCATTCACCGTCTGTAATATATAATCGCTGGAGTTAGCGTGGGCCTGAGGCCCTCGGTAAGCACGTGGAGGTGACCGCTACAGAGTGTGTGTGTGTGTGTGTGTGTGTGTGTGTGTATAAACCATCTTCTTCTCATTCTCCACATTCTTCCTCCTCTCATTCTTCCTTCTCTCACTCTAATTAATTTTTCCTCTCTTAGTTTTTCATATAATCCTTCTCCCACTCTCTATAATTTGACCGTTGCTTGTGGTCTTATCTTCCGTCAATCCAGATATTACAATAAGTTTCTCTCTGTTTCTCTCTCCTTTTCTCTCATGAAAAATTTACACTAATGTATTTATATTTTTTTGATAGTAGACCCAAAACCACACCTCGCAGGACTCATCACCGTCGAAAGAGCACCTCGTCGGACTCACCGCACCACTGGAAACACTTGTGACATCCTGAGAAAATTAAGTGAATAAATAAATTAAAGTATTTTTATGAGGTTAAGAATATTGTAGAAAAACTTTAAAATTCGAAAGAAATAAAGATTTTCTATAAC